>APFE030137037.1:64582-215468 GCA_000404065.3 Pinus taeda
CATCAAATGTAATGATCTGGGTAAGTTTATGAGGAAAATAGGGCAAAAGAGAGGGATAAGTGAGGAAAAGTTGTAGGTAATGATGGATAAATAGGTGCAAGTTAGAGGCTCTACAACAATGCCTACATTTAAGAACACTGGCAAAATGAATGCATACTTCCTTTCCAAGGATGTCATTGCACAGTTTGGTGTTCCACAAGAAATAGATATGGATCATGGAAAACATTTATGGAATCATATGACAATGTAACTAATTGCTAAGCTGGGACTTTCCCATGAAAGTTCCACTCCATACTATACTTAGGCTAATGGACAGGTTGAGGTCATCAACAAATTTCTTAAGACGATACTTTAATGCATGGTATGGGTCCACAAATCAGACTAACATTTTCTCATTTACACTTCTTTATGGGCATACCGAACCTCAGTCAGGACGGCTACTAGATTCACACCCTTTTAGTTGGTGTGTGCTCTAGAATCTATCCTCCCAATTGAATGTGAAATTCTATCATTGAAACTAGCTATTGAAATTCTTCTCGCAACTTCCATAGAGGTAGAGGGTCATTTACATCTGACTCATTTAGATGAAACCTATCGCGATGTTGCTATAGCTAACGATTCTTACAAATGACACATCAAGGTGCAGTATAACAAAAGCTTTAAGCCTCGTGTCTTCTTGGAAGGAGACCTTGTCTTGTTATATGACCAAGAGTCTAATAAGTTAGGTTCGGAGAAGTTTCAACCCATGTGGTTAGGTCTATACTTGTTCAAGCGAGTCCTTGCAAAAGGGGCCTATGAGTTAGTCGATCATGATGGAGTTTCCTTAGCACAACCTAGAAATGGGTTGTACCTCAAAAAATACTATGCTTGATCTCAAGTGTATTTTTCACTATGTACATACTATCTATAGGTGTTTTGAGTGTGTTTGCAGTATGCCTTTTTAGAGTTTTATATGGTTTATATTGATTTCATTCTGCATTTGGTTTGGATACGTCGGTATCTCTCCAAAATTTCATCGGCTATGTTGATGGTGCCATTCATAATATTCAAAACCTATGTTCCGCACCATGGGATATCTTTTCTCCAAATGGTGAGTTAGAGAGTCTACAGGGGATTTGTATTGGTCGCTCCACGAAAAACATCGTTGAGTATAGTGTAGTGGTCAAGCTTTTGTTTGATGCTACTACACATGGCATCGTTCATTTATTTGTCAAATTTCAATCACAACTCATAGTACTACAACCTGTCGGTATCTATTCAGTTATAAGTCTCACCATCTTACACATATTTTTAAGAGTACGCCTTCTAGAAATATATTTCAATTTCATACAATATGAACACATTTCTAGAAATCTAAATACATTGACATATGCCTTATCTAATCATGTTATAAATAGACATTTGAAACAAATGTAATTAGTTTTCAATTCACATCACATCATATTGAAAACACAATAGGAATCCAAAAGCATTGAATATATATATATATATAAGTTTTTTTTTACAAAAAATTGTGCTCGAGACACATATGGCCTATATCATGCATATAAAAAACTACATGTAAGGATCTAACTAGACATAATCAAAGCCTCTCATGATATAATGACACTGCATGAGCCATCTATCTGGATTCTTGTGCAACAGGAGTAAGCTCCTATTGAGGTTGTGATGGAACAAAAGCAATAGTAGGGACCATAGGGACCGATCGAACTAAGGTCAAATCATGATGAGGTATTAGCTAACCAGGCGGAATGCTTGTAGGGGGATCTATGTACCATACTGGGATCCCCAAAGTCATGTTAGGATGGACCAATGAAGCCATGATAGGGACTCAAAATACTCCTAGGGGGGTGCATAAGGAAGGTATCTATCCTGCAGGGTAATGTCCCAACGGAATAGCTCCTGGATGGTTGAGACGTGGAGGAACTGTTCTTGGTGGAAACATAGGAGAGGCACCCACAAATGAAGGAGGTCATGGGGGGTGGATCCAAAGGGCTTGGCTGGGATGGCAACAATAGGGTGCTAATGAGATGGTCATTGATTAGATGTACTAGACTTAATAAGGGAAGCCTGCGACACTTGTAACATGAAAACAATCATAGAGTTAGGCTCCGATATGGAAGGGGGGGACTAGGGAAAATTTTAGGGGCCAATGTTCACCCAATGGGCTAATTTTCTATGATTTTTGCACAAAAAAGATTCGCAAATTTCTAATTTTATAAAATATGACTCGCCCACATTTTAGAATATAAAATTATTTTACCTTAAAAATGGCCAATGTTATATATAGAATATATATAAAATCATTATAATTTGAATAATTTTAAAAATATATCAATAAAAATTTTATATTTTTCATATTAGGGATTAGTGAGATTCGCCAATGTTTTTAAACTTCAAGAAAATTTTCCCTCAAAATTTCCTTGGGGGGGACCATGTAAAGCACCCAACAATGAGGAATATTTATAGACTCTAGGTGAAACACCAGAGGGAGGAGGTGAGGACTGCTTATCTGATATTGATGAGATAATGGACTTAGGGAAGGTCACAAAAGCCGACTCATAATAAGTCAACTGATCTATGGTAACGATCTTCCTTTCATGGGGGAAGCACATCTTGCGGAACACTGCAGATGTGATGGCTCACATGGAATATGTGTAACTACCACCTAAGAGAATGTTGTAATCCAAAGGGGCATCAATAATCTTAATGTTGACATGGATAGTCTTTCCCACAAGGGTCACTCGATAGTTGCGGTACATGCCAACAGGCTGGGAAGAGTGTTTGTCCCAAGCACGCAAAGTGATGGTGGAGGGGGACAACTGAGGTGACTTAAGTTGTTTCCAAATAGTAGCGGACATCACATAGGTGGATGCACCTTCGTCAATAATGCATCAGGAGATGATGGCATTACAGACTCGAACTCGTATCTTGAAAACAATCAATGAAGTCAATGCGGGATGTTTTGATGTATCAATAGGGAAGACAATCAGATGATCATCAAAAGGATATACTGCACCCAAGGTAGTTAGTAGAACTTTCTTTTGATATGGGCACGACTGGAGGAATTCCAGCATCGACATCGCAATAGATGATTATGCCAAGCTGTCTACTATGTTGTATGTATGGGAAGCTCGATACAAGTTGCATTACCACATAATGGTCCTTTTGGGATCTTGGGAATTGCCTCAAATTTAGGTTGAGGGATCTGTAACAGACCATTTGATATCTTAAGAGGCTTAGCAGATGTTATTTTTTTGGACTTAGTGGTGGATGAAGTCGATGGCTTGTCATATTGATGCGACTGAGTTTGCAGGTTGATATCAGAGGGATTAACCTTCTCATAATTCATCATAAGGATCTGGTAGTCACTAGGGCCAGAAGGTTGGGGGGAAGGGTTGTTTAACATGGTTGAGGTTAAGCAACAACAAATCCTTGCTGAGGGAAAGGATTTGTGAGCACTGCAAATTGAGATGGCACGGGAGTCTGAGGAAATTATTGACCTCTAGAAGCTGCTTGAGCTTCCCACATTTGGTGCATCTCGGGTAAGAGAGGACACTCATGTGTATAATGGCCATGTACACCACAACATGCAAAAGGCTTGTACATACAAATAGCCTTGTTCTGCTTGGACCAACTGTTCTGTTATTGGTTGTTAGTGTTATGCTGGTTCCCCTAGGGTTCACTAGGTTGATTACCTTGATTACCCTGGTTACCCTTGTTACCCTTGATCTAGTATTCTCAGTTTTGGGATATAGGGGAAAATGTCTGTGTATATTTGTTTTATGTTCTCTCCATTGTTTATTTCTTTGTTTTAAGAATTTGTTTGCAGGTAATTTCTCTACAGGGTTAAAACCTATGTTTGGTATCAGAGATGTTTTGACTTCAAGGGGAAAACTTTGTTACTGAGGGGTTTTCCTCGAGCTTGTGGTAGACCTTGTTTAGTGTGAGATCTATGGGATCAATTCTTGTGGTGAAATAAGACGGTGAGTAGTGGAAAGATAGAGATCAAGAAATTTAATGGTCATGGTTTTGAGTTGTGGAAGCTCAATATGGAAGATCTCCTAGTTGATAAAGACTAGTGGATCCTGATAGATCCGGATCATAAATCAACAACAATATTACTAGAAGACTTGGTAAAGTGAGATCAAAAGACAAAGAGAAAAATATGGTTGTGTATCTTAGATTCAGTATTGTTGAATGTATCAAGGGAAGCTATGATGAAGGATTTATGGGTCAAGTTAGGGAATTTGTACCAATCTAAGTCTCCAGTCAACAAATTGTTCCTACAAAAAAGTTGTATAACCTGATGATGAAGGATAGAGACTCAATGATAGAGCATTTGAATGCCTTTAATATGGTTCTAATCCAGTTTTTATCTGTTGATAACTGCATCAGTTTGCTTTGTTCGCTACCATATTTGTGGGATAGTCTAGTTGTTGCAATATGTAGTAATTCAACAACCTTGAAGTCTGATGAAATGGTCTCATCCTTGGTTTCGGAGTAGATGAGATGGAAAAATATGGAGAGCTAGAAGGGAGATGCCTTTTATGTATGAGGACATTCCTAGAACAAAAATAAAATAAGTCCTTGGGTGGGAGATCCAAAACTAGAGGGAGATCTAGATCTCCAAGAAAACTTGTAAAGGTATGCTAGAAATGTGGAAAGGAAGGGCACTAAAAAAAGGACTATAGATCTAAAGCTCTTGAGAAAAGAAAGGGATATGATGATGCTCCTTATGAAAAAGGTGAAAACCACCTCAAAAGATGGTGGGGATGTGTACATGTGCATCATGAGGCATGGTTGATTGACTGAGGTCCATCCTTTCACTTGTGGTTTTGCGAGTATGAGAAATATGATGGTGGTGATCTCTTCTTAGGAGATGATAGGAAGACTAGAATCATCAGACATGGAAAATTCAAGCTAAAGTTGAAAGGTGGAAGGATTACATCACTTTCTAGTGTTCTACATATCCATTGATTGGCCAGAAATCTTATTTATGTAAGCAAGATGGATGATGCATGTGTAAAAATAGTGTTCGAGAAAGTTACCTACAAGATGGTTTGGGGAGGACTAGTATTGATGCAAGGATTTGAAATTGGAACTATTTAAAGGCTTCTAGGTAGCACTATTATTGATGGGTGCAATAGTTCTATGGTTCCTGAAAGTGGAGCAAAAAACCCAATGGCCTTTGGAGAAAAGACCATGTTATGGCATCAAATGCTTGGACATATTTTTAGGGAAGGGCCTTCGAACACCGCATTGTAATGGTAAAGTAGAAGGTATGTCTAATTTCTCTCTGGATTTCAATTTCTATGAACAGTGTGTATATGGGAAGCAAAGTTGAGTGAGTTTCCCCTCTGGTGCTAAGAGGGTGAAAGGGATATTAGAGCTTGTTCATAGTGATGTGTTTGGACCTGTATCTGTTTTATCACTAGGTAAACCTATGTACCATATGTCATTTATAGATGACTTCTCAAGGAATACATGGATATATTTATTTAGAAAGAACTCTAAAGTCTTTGACAGATTTAAGAATTTAAGGCTCTGGTGGAAAATCAGACAAAGAAGAAGATCAAGGTGTTGACGATAGATAATGGTGGAGAGTTCTGCAAGAAGGAATTTGAAGAGTTTTGTAAGAAGTGTGGTATAGCAACATAGAAGACCACTCCATACACACCTAAGCAAAATGGAGTTGCAGAAAGAATGAATAGGACGTTTATGGAAAAGGTAAGAACCATGCTTAGTGGTGTCAATTTAGGATAGGAATTTTGGTAAGAGGCAGTGGAGACTTCATGTTACCTGGTTAACAAATCACCTTCATCAATGTTGGCGGATAATATTGCATGCGAGGTATAGACTAGTAAGAAACCCTCTCTTTCACATCTATGGGTATTTGGCTATGATGCATATGTACATGTTCCAAAGGAGAAAATAACCAACTTGGATAGCAAATCTAAAAGGTGCATCTTTATTGGGTATAAGGATGGTTTAAAAGGTTATAAGCTTTGGAACTGATAAACAAGGATGGTTGTGTGTAGACGAGAGGTGGTGTTTAGAGAGGCGAAAGATGTTATTAAACATGAAGTCCTATGAAAGGAACCTAAGAAGATAGGATTTGAGCTAAAGGAGGAAGAATCAAAATCTACAACAAAATAGGAATCAGAATAGGAAGAGCCACAAACTTTGGTTTTGAGAAGATTAGTTCAAGAGAGAAGGAACGCAAAAAGGTATAGTCCATCTACTTTTTGTGAAATTTTTTTCTTAATCTATTACTGATGATGATCCTAGAACTGTCAGAGAGAATATAGATTTAAAGGATGAAAAACTCTAGAAAGAGGCCATGGTTGATGAAATGGAACCTTTGAAGAAAAATGAGGCTTGGGATTTAGTGGAGTTGTTGGCTCGAAGGAAAATCATTGGAAGAAAATGGGTGTTTAAGAAGAAGATGAATGCAGAAGGAAAGGTGGAGAAATATAAAGCTCGGTTGGTAACAAAAGGTTATTCCTAGTTGTCGGGAGTTTATTTTGGTGATATTTTCTCTCATGTTTTGAAGTTAGTTTCTATTGGATTATTTTTATCTGTTGTTGTTTCTTTTCATTTTGAGGTAGAACAGATGGATGTGAAGACTACATTTCTTCACAGGGATCTGGAAGAAGAGATCTATATGAAGCAATCATATGGATTTGCGGTAAAGGGTAAGAAATAATGGGTATGCAGGTTAAAAATGTCTTTGTATGGGTTAAAACAGTCACCAATGATGTGGTATCAGAAATTGGATACATATATACAGGGACTCGGCTTCACCAGAAGAAAATCAGATCACTCTGTGTATTTCAAATTAATTGGTGACAATGTTATTTATTTGGTATTAAAGGTGGATGATATGTCGCTAATTGGAAATAAAAAAATAATATCTAGGATCTAAAGGCCCAATTGTCCTCCAAATTCAAAATGAAGGATCTTGGTGTTGCAAACTACATTTTGGGCATGAAAATTAAATAAAATTAGGAAAAGATGAAACTTTGGTTAAACTAGAGGAAGTATGTCGAGACAATATTGTAGAGGTTTAGTATGTAGGATAGTAAATCGATGAAGATTCCTATTCTTGTGGTTGTAAAGTTATCTGTTGAATAGTGTCCCAAGACACCAGAAGAGGAAGAGGACATGTCCCATGTTCCATATGCCAGTGCAGTCGGTAGCATGATGTATGAAATGGTCTGTACTAGACCAATAATTGCGCATGCTTTGGGATTATTGAGTAGGCTTATGTCAAAACCAAGGAAGGAGCATTGGACAACAGTGAAGCGGGTTTTCATGTTTTTGCGTGGCACTAGTGATTATGGTATGTTCTACGAAGGAAGAACACAATTGGACAAAGTTTTGGACATGCATGGCTTTGTTGATGCAGACTGGGCTAGTGTTGGGAATGGGTTCCGCAAAGAGAAGTTTTGGGGTTCAAAGTCCATGTTTTGGGACAATTTTGTAATAAAGTTGTAAATTCTCCACATTTTGTGGTCACGGAGTGAGAAGGTGTCAAGAGTCATAAAAAGGAGCTAAGTAAGCTCGCTCTAGGTAGCTTTGGAGGTTTTTGGTAGTAAGTTCTAAGTGTGCTCGTGTCTTAGCATAGGTAGAGGCTCTATAGTTGAGTGCGTGGAGACCTAGGGTGGAAGTCTGCAATTGAGTGCACAGACCCTTGCAACTATATGCGAGGGTGGATAGAGTCTGCATTAAACTAAAAGCTATCAATAAATAGAAGTATTATGCAATTACTGTATTTATTCTCTATTAATGCATCTGATTGTATTGCAATCTGGGTTTATTTTACAATGTTTATTTGATGTGCAAATGTATGTGATTATATCTGTTAATTGAACACAAGAAAGAATATCAGTTTACGTGACTCTAACTATAATTGGTTGGTAATATAAGTAAAAAAGTTGAGATAACTTGGGAACCTATACAATACATTTCCATGGTAGCGCGAAAGTACCTGAACCACTGATTAGGGCTACACGATGGTTAATCGTACACCTTCATAGAGGTAGTGAAGGGTGGGTTAGGCAGTATATTGATAAGCCCTAAGGCTTAGTCACCTACGAGAAGGCATGATCAGGAGGTATAAACCAACATCATGACTATATCAAGGTGCAGAAACTTGGTTCCAGCATCCTCCCACACTACTTTGGGTGAGACTTTGGTCTGCGCTCCACGGAGTGATGTTGAGAGGGCTAGTAGTGTAGGGATTTGTTTGGCTGACTAACATTAAACCTGGGTTAGGGCCCAGAAAGCCAAGAAACGGTTCCATTTCTAGTACTAGGATCTACATGAAAGATGTATGATGTCGTACCACTAGAAACCAACTGAGAAAGAGATCAAAGACTGGTTGGATAGAAAGATCCATGAATTCGCACTACAGGAGAACAAAAATCTGTGGCTGACAAAGGAACAATGGCTAGACAGGTACCTGTATATAAATAATCCACGAGATCTTTTTATGTTCCTTTCCAATTGAGTTATATGAGTGGATCGCGAAGCTAGCGGATAGCCAAAGAAGGTGGAGGCTTGATGATCCTATTATTTTGATCACGGAGTTAGCGTAAAGACTAGAAGCCTCTAAGGATAAGATCAACCATGCTATCGATCATTGGCTCAATGATATCATAGGAGGATTTGTGACTAAATTTTCGATTGATACCTCAGTCAATTACAGCAAGACGGAGCGGTGCTTTTTCAAAAGTCTGCGAGGTAAGTACTTGAAGTCTTTAAATACTTGGTTTAAGATGTTATTGTGTGAAAAACTAGTCATACAACTACCTTGATGTTTGGAGCTATGTGGAGTGGAAAGACTTACAAGAATGAAAGAAGAAAGGGTCTTGAATATAGCCCACTGATTTCACTTGCTTTGAGTGATGAAGAGGGAGTAGCACAGGCCTCTCTGTGAAATGTACTTCAGCTGATAAAACAAGGGTTCCCACGACTACCACCTCCACCTACACCACCTCCACCTTCAACATCATCACCTGAAACTTTGCCCACACCACCACCACCTCCACCATAGTTCAACATGGTGAATTCAATGAAGCTACCTTTGTTTAAGGACTTAGGAAATGAGGACTCGGACCAGTTCTAGTTTGTCAAAAAAGCTGTATGGGAAGCTTAGGGTGTCATAGATGATCACATGAAGAAGGAAAAGTTGGTTAGTGCTTTGCAGGATCATGTGCTAACTTGGTAAATCAAGTAATCTAGCGATAACCCAAATGCTGTGTTGGCAGAGATCCAAACCGCATTGAATAAAGAGTTCAGTAGGCCTAAATCTGAGGTCCAGTCAATTGTGGGATTGAAGGAAATCATGATGAAACTGGTTGAGACCCCTTGGGAGTTGGATCAGAGATTGAAGTGTAAAATCCTTGAAGCTAACATGAATTTAACAAATGGGCAGCACCGCGAGTGGTTCGTGGCGTCGCTCCTGCCTCACCTAAGGGTTGTGCTATCACAATAGAAGATTACGACTCAGGAAAAGGCCTTGGAGATTGCAATAAGACTACATGAAACACTGATGCAAGATCTAAATATGGGGGTTTAGTAGATACATGCACACTTGCAAAATCTTTGCCTCGAAATGCAAACTCTGAAGCAGGGCAGAACAGTGCGGCCAGAGGCGTGCAAAGAGGTATGGTTCCCAAAATGTTGGCTCACGTTTGCCAGGTTTGATGCTATGGCACTAGTGTTGTCCTTGATGGCAACTCACCTTGGTGACAGATCACAGTTCAAGCACTTAGAAAGAAGAAAAAGACATATACGCAGGTTCACTTTGATGAAGCCGCGTATACACGTGGGTTGGACATTCCCAAGGCACGTATGTGTATACACACACTTTCATGCAAGGAAATGGACATATATGTGGGAGAACTTATTTTTTGTCCATGGTATTTAGTCCTTAGTATTTAAACCTATGGTTTTGGACCATGGTATCTCGTCATAAATGTTGATCCCAAGTTTTGGGTTCATGGTATTGAATTGTTATGGTTTTGGACCATGGTATTGTGAAAGGAAAGTCTATAAAAGAGGAAGGAGATCATGTGGTAAAGGATGAACTGAATTATTGAATATCTGATAATGTGCTAGATCTGAAATATTGGTGATTGAGGTTATGGTGCAGGTCTGGATCTGAATGAAGGAGGAACCTTAGCGCAAAGAGAAGGATAAGTTCTATTGATGGGTCATAATCTTAAGGCTTGAATGATAGTATCTTTGTATGATTTTGATTTATTAGATGTGGCACATCTGTGATCTATAAATCTGATAATCTGGGTTAATTAGTGTCTGAATATTTGAAAGAGTGAATTATCCTTTATAGATCTGTACGCAGGTTTAGTGAAGCGAAGGCATGTATATATGCTGGTTTAGTGAATGCAAACAGCGTATACGCAGGGTGTTCCAAACACAGAAGTGTATGCACATAGGTTTCAGGTTATTAAATTAGCATATATCTTTTGAGTTGTGATCTAGCTACTTCTGTTTATTGTTGTAGTGTCCGGGGTTCAGAATTTGGTGTGTAGTTACTATTACTGTGATCTGGGTACAGCTGTCAGAGAAGTGTCTACTTGATTCAGTACTAATTGGTGAAAAGAAGATTGTTTGATGCAGAAATTTTTTAAGATTGATTGATGTTCATGGATCCAGTCTGAAAATTTATGAAACTTGATCCCTGGAAGAAAGAGAAGGTTGTAGCCTTATGTAGGCCAGCACCTACATACTAGTATCTTGGCTAGTGTAAGAGCTAAAGGGTGTTGTAGCTCCCTTCCAGGAGAAGCTGGAGAACGGGACAGGGTTGTAGCTCTTTGCAGGTTGTTGCCTGCGTACTGGTAAAGGACTGCACCAGTACATTGTAAAAGAAGTTTCTAATTTAAAAGAAGATAGAGACGAATTGCAGCAGGTGGTTTTCACCCACATTGGGTTTCCACCTTATATCTTGTGTTATTATGTGTGATTGTCTTTCTGCTTTGTTTTACTGTTTCTGGGTACTGGTTATTTGATTTTGAAACACAGATTAACAATCAACATCAGAAAGATAAAGTAAATTAAAAGTTTGCTTTGTATACACAAGTTTAATTAATTGAAGTAGTGTATATCATTTGATTTTGAAAAAGGAATATTTGACTTGATAATACTGATTCACCGCCCTTCTCAGTATTATTTCCAACAATTGGTATCAGAGTAGGTCCTTCAGAAGAAGCTTGATCACTTGAAGGAAGATCTTTCATCATGAGCAACTACGAGAGGGAATCATCAATCAGGCCACCGATTTTTGATGGGACAAACTTCATATATTGGAAGGTAAGAGTTACTACCTATATTCAATCTCTTCATACATAAGTCTGGGATATCAGAGATACAATGTATACTTTTCCATCAGCAACTCCTACAGATCCGGCTGAGAAGAAGAAATATGAAACAAATGCAAAGACAGTCAATACTCTATTAGGATGTCTATCTCAATCAGAATTTGTCAAGATTATGCAGTATAAATCCACAAAAGAAATATGGGACAAGATTGTACTAAGCTATGAAGGAAATGATCAGGTAAAACGAGAAAAACTTGAAACCCTCAGAATTCAGTATGAAAATCTCAGAATGCATAATGATGAAAGTGTGGCTAACTATTTCCTTCATGTGGATGAGATTGTTAATTGTATGAAAAACTTGGGTGAAGAAATAAAAGAGGTTGTTGTGGTTGAAAAAGTTCTAAGATCTTTGTCCCCTAAGTTTGAATCTAAAGTTTCTACAATAGAATAAAATGAGAATCTACGAAACCTTACAATGTCACAGCTTCACAGGATTCTAACTGCTTATGAAATGAGGAAAGGAGGACCATCAGACAGGAGAGAAGTGGATTTCAAGGCTTCAGGCAATGGAGACTTAGAAGAAGAAGTGTACATTGAGCAACCAGATGGTTTCATTCTTGGGAATGATCCAAATCTTGTATGCAGACTAAAAAAGGCTCTCCATGGTCTTAAACAAGCTCCAAGGGCTTGGTACTACCATTTGGACAAACATCTTCATCGAAAAGTTATTTCAAAAGGATCAGCAGATAGCAATCTTTATATAAAAATTGAAAATGACAAATTGCTAATACTTGTTGTGTATGTAGATGATATTATCTTTGGTAGTAATGAAGAAGCTATCAGTCAAATCTTTTCCTTGCTGATGCAGAAAGAATTAGAAATGTCTTTGCTTGGACAACTGACATATTTTCTTGGATTGCAAATCCAACAAAATGAAGGTGGTATCTTTTTGTCTGAAACCAAGTATCTCAAGCAGATTCTGAAGAAGTATGGCATGGAAGATTCGAAACCAGTATGTACCCCTATGGTTACAGGATGTCGTCTAAGTGCAAATGATGAATCAGCAGCAGTGCATCAACCAACCTATAGATCCATGATTGGAAGTCTACTTTATTTGACAGGTACCCAACCAGACATCATGCATGTAGTGGGAATAGTTGGAAGATTTCAGGCAAATCCTAAGGAAACCCATCTTCAGGCAGTGAAGAGAATTTTCAAGTATCTTCAAGGAACTCAAAACTATGGCTTATGGTATCCTAGACATACATATCTCACTCTTCATGCTTATACACATGCAAATTGGGCTGGAAGCGTGGATGACAAAAAGAGCACAAGTGGTGGCGCATTATTTATGAGTTCCAGATTAGTATATTGGTTCAGCAAGAAACAGAGTTTGATTGCTTTATCTACAACTGAAGCGGAATATGTGGCAGCTGCATCTTGTTGCACTCAACTCCTTTGGATGATGCAAACCTTGCAGGATTTTCAGATCACTTGTATACCACCTATCTCCATATTATGTGATAATACAAGTGCAATCAACATTTCAAAGAACCCAGTCATGTAGTCAAAGACCAAGCACATACTGATCAAGTTTCACTTTCTCTGGGAACAAGTGTTGGAACAAAAGGTCAAATTGGAGTATGTTCCTTCTAAGGAACAAGTTGCTGATATTCTCACCAAACCACTGCCCATGGAAACTTTTTAATATCTCAGACAGAAGCTGGGAGTAGTTGATTCATCATCTTACTGTTAAACTTGTCTGTTTCAAAGAAGAAATGGTGTACATGTGTTTCTTGAGGAGGATCTGTGTACATACGCCGGTTTGTGCAGAGATAGTCGCATATATGGAGGTTTGATGGATATCTGTAGGGACAGGCTCTGGTTGAAGATATCCTGATACAGGTTGTCCGGCACAGGTTCAGGGGGAGTAGATAAAATTCTAATGATGCATTGTTGGCATTATCTTAGAAGATTTTGGTTCTAGTTCACAACTATTGTTGGTGGAACAATTGCAGAGGGAGAACAGAAGGAAATCATGTTTGCTGATCTAAATGGTGATTGACAGATGCTGCTGCTATCAATTATTGGTGACCTTCATAAGTCCTGCTCTAGATATTTCATCTCTATGTCATGTATCTCTTTTATGGTGTCAAGGTCATGTAACGACCTATTTTGGTTTCCCCACTATGCCTGGGATGAAGATGTAATATACTTGGTTGTCATAGATAATTTTCTGATGTATCCCCACTTGTTTGGGTGAATGATCCCCACATGGTCGGGTGATGGATGTATGTATTGAGTATTTTGGTGATAGGAAGGTCTTTTATGATGTATATGTCATGGTTCTTCTTGAAGAACATCTTTTGCAGATTTTTCCTACAGTCAGGGGGAGCATGGCCAACACAACAGGACAGATTTTCATCATGTACTCAGGGGAGCTCAACCCTTTGCCCTTGATGACAAAGGGGGAGAATGATCTTGAGGATATTGGGGTTGCTATCAAGTCCAAAGGGGGAGATTGTTGGCTCAGGTTTGGCAGGTTTGATGCTATGGCACTGGTGTTGTCCTTGATGGCAACTCACCTTGGTGACAGATCACAGTTCAGGCACTTAGAAAGAAGAAAAATACATATACGCAGGTTCACTTTGACAAAGTTGCGTATACACGTAGGTTGGACGTTCCCAAGGCGCATATGCATATACATGCACTTTCATGCAAGGAAATGCATGTATATGTGGGAGAACTTATTTTTGGTCCGTGGTATTTAGTCCTTGGTATTTGAACCTATGGTTTTGGACCATGGTATCTCGTCATAAATGTTGATCTCAAGTTTTGGGTTCATGCTATTGAATTGTTATGGTTTTGGACCATGGTATTGTGAAAGGAAAGTCTATAAAAGAGGAAGGATATCATGTGGCAAAGGATGAACTGAATTATTGAATATCTGATAATGTGCTAGATCTGAAATATTGGTGATTGAGGTTATGGTGCAGATCTAGATCTGAATGAAGGAGGAACCTTAGCACAAAGAGAAGGATAAGTTCTATTGATGGGTCATAATCTTAAGGCTTGAATGATAGTATCTTTGTATGATTTTGATCTATTAGATATGGCGCATCCGTGATCTATAAATCTGATAAGTTGTGTTAATTAGTGTCTGAATATTTCAAAGAGTGAATTATCCTTTATAGATCTATACGCAGGTTCAGTGAAGCAAAGGCGCGTATATACACTGGTTCAGTGAATGCAAACAACGTATACATAGGGTGTTCCAAACACAGAAGCATATGCACGCAGGTTTCAGGTTATTAAAATAGTGTATATCTTTTGAGTTGTGATCTAGCTGCTTCTGTTTATTGATGCAGTGTTTTGGGTTCATAATTTGGTGTGTAGTTACTGTTACTGTGATCTGGGTACAGCTATCAGAGAAGTGTCTACTTGATTCAGTACTAATTGGTGAAAAGAAGATGGTTTGATGCAGAAATTTTTGATTATCGGTTGATGTTCATGGATCTAGTCTAAAAATTTATGAAACGTGATCCCTGGAAGAAAGAGACGGTTGTAGCCTTCTGTAGGCCAACACCTACGTACTAGTATCTTGGCTAGTGCAAGAGCTAAAGGGGGTTGTAGCTCCCTTCCAGGAGAAGCTGGAGAACGGGAGAGGATTGTAGCTCTCTGCAGGTTGCAGCTTGCGTATTGGTAAAGGACTGCACCAATACATTGTAAAAGAAGTTTCTAATTTAAAAAAAGATAGAGACGAATCGCAACAGGTGGTTTTCACCCACATTAGGTTTCCACCTTATATCTTGTGTTCTTTTTGTGATTGTCTTTCTGCTCTGTTTTACTATTTCTGGGTACTGGTTATTTGATTCTGAAACACAGATTAACAATCAACGTCAGAAAGATAAAGTAAATTAAAATTTTGCTTTGTATACGGGGGTTTCCCTCTACATAGTTGTGTATATATGTGGGTTTAATTAACTGAAGTAGTGTATATCATTTGATTTTGAAAAAGGAATATTTGACTTGATAATACTGATTCACCCCCGCTCTTAGTATTATTTCCAACATAAAATGTAAATGTCAGGGGCATGACAAAGACCACTGCATAGTCTTTTTGAACTATATTGTAGGAAGAGGATTGATGCCTTTGAGACTAGAAGCCCAAGCAAGGTTGACGTGTGGGGCCTCCGTTGTGGTGCGCTATATGTCAGGTAGCAGGGAAACATATGACTAATAATTGTCATTTGCTGTAGAAGTTTGTACAAACACCACAACAACTGTTCTGCAACTTTCGTAGGTCTGTAGGGCATGATTAGTGAAATTTCCAAAGTTATGAATTGATGATGGATAGAACACCCACCTATAGAGTTCAAGCATAAACATGACCTCCTGACCATGGCACTGGGATGGCGCAGGCAGGCTTTCAGGGGTGTAGATGAGGCCGAGGCAGAGGAGGACCTGTTAGAGGTCGGGGATAGTTGATCTATTACAATTGTGGAGGACTAGGACACTATGCCTGCAAATGCATTAACCCAACGTGTCCGTCATGCAACTATTGTACTAAGTTTGATCATGAGACTCAGGATAGTCCTACACTGATAGCGAGGATATACGATAAATTGGTGCTACCATCACAGCTGACTCATAACCTATAGATGATGAGGGCTGAGCCTTGTGATGAGAATTTGAATGTGAATATCATCCTCCGAAGTGGAATTGCAATAGGCGACAATAAGGGGAAATAGCTTGAAGACAATGCATGGGTTCGCAAAGCTCTAGACAAGGAGGCTAAATTTGATTTGGAGCATGCACGCGAAATGTTCATGGAAGAAACGAAGACCTTCAATGAGGTCTCTACCTCAGGAAGCCAGATAAACATGTTTAGGAAATGTACCCTTCTATGCTTACGACCATTTTAGAGACCGAGATGAACATGTTGCATGATAGCAAGGCTATGAACGGGTTACAAGAACTTATAAATAGATGCACTAGAACCACTCTGGGTGAATCACGCATGGTACAGAATATCGGTAAGAATAAGGCAAGGATAGGGCGTGAGATGAGACTCACTGCATAGATAGGAGAATATGAAATGGATCAGGTTATTCTGGATCTGGGGTCAGACGTGAACGTTTTGCTGAAGAAGACTTGGGAGCGGATGGGGAGACCCCCGTTGGAGTGGTCTTTGATTCAATTAAGGATGGAAAATTAGCAGAGGATCATCCCCATGGGATGACTATAGGGAGTAATTTTAGATATTGAAGGTGCAAGTGCATTGTATAATTTTGAAGTAATAGAAATTGTGGATGAAAGCAACCCCTACCCTGCACTCCTTAGCATTGATTGGGCTACTAACATGAACAAAGTAATCAACCTAAAGAGGCGAAAGATGATGTTTGAAAAGAAATCGCTTCATGTAATAGTACCCCTAGATCCTACTGAAGGATCACCCTATAATGAACAAGTCCGTGATTACGAAAACGATGATGATTTGGACTACATATATAAGATAATAATGCAATACCGTGATTGGGGGAATCTGGCAGTGGATGGATGAATTGCATGGGATCACGAGAGTTCCTGCAACCTAGACTCAGACGAGGAATTAGAGCACTGGCAGAATCGACTACATGAAGTAACCATGCTGAGCTGTAACATGATGACCCGGTTGCTACACTATGTGTTGTCATAGGTAAGAAATTTTCCCACTTATGATGCCCTGAGTGATGTGGATGTGTTTTTGGATGCATTTGAGAGGGAAGAACCAGAGAAGCATCACTTCTAGGCTTTGGACTGGGCACTTCACGCTATGCTCACGAGATGGCGAGGTATGCACAAAGGTAGTTTTGATGATTGGCACGAGTATAAGAGGATGATGAGAACACGCTTTGGGAAGCGGAAGGTACGAGTGATGGACAAGTATGATGGGAAGGATGATCCACATGAACACTTGGCTAAATGGGCTAAGGCCTATGGAGCAAAGCCCCAACTTGAATGGGTGCACTAGTTTTGTCACACCTTGGATTTCATCTTGATGAATTGGTACTTGGAGACAGAGCTCCGCCATGGCACAAGAGAATGGGATATTTTGTGCGAAGGGTTCATAATGACGTTCAACTTCGAAGACGAGTTTGACTGTATTGACGAAGCACTACAAGAAGTTAAAACATCGATCTTTAGAATACTGCAGGATCCTTTGGATCTAATTCAACCCAATTAGACTACTCAGCTAAGCCATGCACTGGAATGCTATAACATGACTATTGAAGAAGAAGATGAGGACCCACAAAATATTAACATCCCTAAAGCTGAGGATCACTGCGAGGTAGAGGGACCATCGATCAAGAATCCTGATATAACTACGCCACTAAAGACTAAATAGGTAAATATTGGTATGGAGGTAGAGCCCAAAGTTGCGAAGATTGGAGATTACTGGGATGACACGATGGTAGATAAGGTTGTCGAATTACTCTACGAATACAAGGATTTGTTCCCTACCAACTTTACGGAGTTAAAAGGGATAATAGGAGACCTGGGCATTATGAAGATTACATTAAAACCTAACGTGAAGCTGGATAAGCAAAGACCTTACTATCTCAATCCAAGGTATAAGGAGAAGGTCCACTTAGAGTTAGATAACATGCTCATGGTAGGCATCGTTGAGCCCATAGAAGAATCTGATTTGGTGAGCCCAATGGTGGTATAGGAAAAGAGGCAGAAGGAGTTTCATGTACATGTAGATGCATCATGTATAGCACTCAGAGAAGTATTGACATAGGCTAGCGATGGAGAATTGGACCATCCTATAGCATTTGCAAGCAAGAGGCTCTCCAAAGCTAAGAGGAACTATTCCACCACCGAGCATGAAGGACTAGCCATGGTATACATGCCCCAGAAGTTTAGACACTATTTGCTAGGTGGACATTTTAAGATGTATAAGGATCATTTTGCATTGAAATACTTGGTCAATAAGCTTTTGTTGGGGAGGAGAATCTACAGGTGGTTGTTATTTTTCAAGGAGTATGACTTTGAAGTTATTGTGAAACGTGGATGACTGAACACAAGACCAGATCATTTGTTGCACATTGAAACATGAGAAGAGCCCACTAATATGGAGGAAGGACTACCTAACATGCAACTCTTTGTAGTGCACATCGCAAATGGTCATTTTGAGGACCTCATACACTTCCTAACGACCGGAACTGCCCCAAAAGGCTACACCACCCAACAGAAAAAGGAGTTAGTGGTGCGCGCAACAGACTTTTCTATCTTTATTGGACATTTATACAAGATGGGGTCTGATGTAGTATTGCGGTGATATGTATCGGAGTTTGAAAGAAGAAGTATCCTCGTGGACGCTCATGGGGGCACCGCGGGAGGGCATTACAGAGGAAGTGTGACCACACAGAAGATTCTACGTGTAGGGTGGTGGTGGCCAATTGTTGGCTTGTTGGGGCCTAACCCAAGTTCAATGTTAGTTAGCCAAAAAAATCCCTACACTACCAACCCTTTCAGCATCATCCCACGGAGCTCGGACCGAAGTCTCACCCGAAGCAGTATGGGGAGATGTCGGAACCAAGTTTCTACACCCTCAAATGGTTATGATATTGTTTTATTCCTTATATTATTTCCTTCGCGTAGGTCACTTAGTTCTAGGGCTATGCCTACCTAACCCCTTATTCCTCCCTTCAATACGTCTATGAAAGGTTACAACTAACCTTCGCGTAGCCGTAACCTTCGGTTTAGATACTTTTGCACTACTAGGGAAATGTATTGCACAGATTGTCCAACTATCTTAAGAATCTTAGTTAACTTATTAGATACTCACAATTAGCACCGTGTAAATAGACATTCTTATTTGTGTTTAGTTATCCAACATAATTATACACATTTGTGAATAACATAAGAATTATAAAGGAAATTCATACATAAAATAACAAGATGCATTAATCAAAATAAAGACACAAAAATTTCAAAATACTTCTCTTTATTGATATCTTCCAAGTGATTACAAACTATATCCACTCTGCGCACACAGCTGCATGGCTCCACACACTCAGGTGCAGACTTCTACCCTCGGCCTCTACACACTTAGTTGCAGAGCCTCTAGCTACGGTACAACCCGAAACATGACTTATTACTTCAGAGCTACGACTCTCTTACATGATCTGTCTATTGATGTCTCTCAAACTACTTAGAGCTTAGCTCATTTTATATAATCCCATGGTCCGCAGACCATGGGTAGATCTTTTACAACTGACTTTACTTTACAAAACTAAGGGAAAACAACCTTTTCTGACTCATGACACCTACACACTCTGCGACCACAAAATGTGGAGTCTTTACAAGTTTATTACAAGATTTCACCAAAACATGGGCTTTTAGCCCCAAAACTATCCTTGGGGGTATCCTGCTCCCAAAAGACCCCCAACAAAAACATCATGACTCTCCCTCCAGTAATTCGGTAGGCACAGATATATTTGTGTGAAGCCCTTCCAGCTTGACTCATATGACTGCAACCTCATCCATGTACTATAAGGCCACCTGCTTTGTGTCTTCCATTGTCTGTTCGATCAATGCTCCTATGATGTCAGGCTGAAGCTTTTGCTGCGTCGCTTGCAGAGTTGCAAGCTTACCTTCAATAGATTTTGTCACTACATAAGCCTCATCTAGCTAGGGCTTTAGTCTTGCCTTCATTAGCACTTCTTTGTGCAGCACTGCATCCACCTATTCCTTTAACTTCTTGGCCTCCTACATCTTGGCTAGTCTTTGTGTCAACACAACGGTTCATGCTATGCCCTTAAGCTCATCATAGTGCTATCGTAGCTTGCACGTTTTTGTCTCTAGCCACTATACATGGGTTCCTCCTGCAAGTTGGTAAGGACCTCAAATGAATGCTCAAACAATTGCATGTAGTCTGCTACTACACTATCCACCGTCACTACTACTTCTCTGATAGCAGTCACCCATTTCTCTTTCACTTCTGGTGGAGTTGAAGGTTGAGCCCTCAACTATAACTCTGTAATTTGTAGGTTCCACTCCAACTGAACCCATGCCATCTCAGTATGATTGTCGCGCACCCCTGTGGCCACCTTATGGATGCATACCTCGTCTGGCTCCTCCTCCGGAGTGGCCAACTCTGGGACCATTCGGCATGCTTCCTTGATGACCTGCATAATGTTCTTTCTCTGATTGGTCACCTCAGTCTCAATGACGATGGAAAAATTCTTTGTAGGGCCATTTACTCGTCGTTGATTTGTTGTTCATTGATCACCTAGAGGGCATGGTGCTTACGGGCTCTTACCTCTGCAATATCTCCATCCTGCAAGAGGTGGAGTGCTTCATGTGGGAGCACTTCCAGGTTCAACCCTAATCCCTTTAGGGCACTGATAGTGGGCCTATCAGCCTCATTCTCCATGGTGATTGATCCATCAGGCAACACTATTGCACGAGAGGCCTTCATGTGCAGCATATGGGCAGCCTCTAAAATGCCGATAGCCAGGCTGGTAGACATCATGCCAGCCTATGATGCATGGGTCTGCAGCTCTTGCAACCCTATCTGGATAGCCCCTAGGATGATCTATTGCTGCTTCTCAAATTGTTGCAAGGCCTCCGCGGTGACATCCCTCAATGTGTCACCGATATCATGCAAGTCGCCCTCTGCTAATGTGATAGGGTCCAATGATGTCTTGGTCACCTTTTATTTCTTCTTGGGTCCTCCTTTGTCTAGCTCCCTTGGGCACTTGATGCAAGTGGACATCTCTTGAGGGTTTTCACCATGCTATTCTATCTCCTCCTTTGTCTCAGGTGAAGGCCACCTCGTGTCTTTCTCAAATCCTCACTCAATCCCACCTATCTGCTTTCAGGCCTCGCACTCTACCTGGGCCTTATCAACGGCCTTATTTTTCATCTTCTCAGCTAATTGTGTCATCTTAAGTCTGGCCTCCTCCTTTTTCTTCTATGTGGCAGACTTGCTCCCACCCACTGCCAAGTCTGTTGTAGAGTGCCACTCTTCCAACCATTGATCAAGAACTGCATCAATGGCATCATCCGTTGTCAGATAGGGTAAGTCATACCATTTTTGTGCAGGGTCATTTCGTGCCCTGATGGATACTCGATGGAAGTTTGCTTTAAATTTGGTGTAGCCCTGTAGGTTGGCATACACCATAGGTGACAATTGTGGCTTGCGATTGATGGCCATTTGGATGTTCATCTCCATCAAGATCCAAAGATGTTGTTGTCCCTGACTCACTGCGCGTCCTTGGTCACCCACAAAAAAGCGTACTTCGCTACTTCTAGGAGGTCTTGTGCAACCAAAGGGAATTATTTGTCCTCTAGTAGCTCCCATGCTACCAGCACAATTGACACCGAGTCTTCTCCTTCAGTATCTACAACTTCTATGGGCGCTAACATGATTTTATGTAAGAACTCTTGTGTCTCCTTTGGAAATATCTCAAATGCTTTACTAGCTATTAGAAGCTCATAGTGCTCATGATTCACGTGTGCCTGAGAGCTCAACAACTCAATTCTCAAAATGCCAAGTGTTTTTCATTGGAAAACCACATGTAACTTATAGGGAATTTTGAATTCAAATCAGACTGTTCCCCACAAATTCAATTCATTAATGCCGGATTGGCAGCAAATTTTCAAAGATCTGAGCCATAAATTTCATCTTGAATGTTGGCCACCTACTCCATTTGGCTACATTTCTATCATCAAATCATGAACAGTGACTTTAGTGGTCACTTTTCGGCCAACCTGTGTGATTTCTTCATGGGTAGCGTAGCCCCCTTTTGCATTGTTGTGAACCCTGTGACACTTCCTTGCTTCGCACAATCCTCCAGTCGTGCAGCTCCCCAACCTGGGCAATGTATATTATAGTCTCATGCCTCCTTTTAGCTGCTTGGAGTGCTAAGACTATGCTACCTTCATCTAGTCACATGGTTGGACTGCTGATGTATGGCTTCAATCGACTGCCATTCACCTTTCCTGGGAAGGGATCTCCATTCAATTTGACCAGCTGTACCACTCCTCTATTGGTAATCTCCTTAATGACATAGGACCCTAACCAGTGCATCCAGAATATCCCTAGAATTTTATCAAACTTACTATCATATAACAAAACTAGGTCATTTACCTTAAAAGTGCACAACTTAAAGTGATGATCATGCCATGCTTTTTCGCACTGCTATTGGACCTATTGGTGAAATCCCACTAGAAATCTCTCTTCCTCAAGCTTAGCCAGCTGTGCAAGCCTTTCCTCCAGGGCTCCATGATGCATCATACCTATGAGTTCTATTATGCGTAGACTAGACACAATATATTCCATAGGCATTATCGCTTCAACACCATAGACAAGCCTAAAGGGCGTTTTTCCAGTCAACTTGTTGCATGTCATTTGATAAGCCCACAACACTATAGGTATGTGTAGGCCCCAATCACTTCACTGAGCATTGCAAACCTTGGTCAATGCATTCTCCAATACATTATTGAATGCTTCCACCATCCTGTTAGCCTGCGGGTGATAAGGCGTGCTCTTCTGGTGATATACCTAAAGTTCCTCTATTAGCGTGCTGATTGTTTCATTTAGAAAGTGCGTACCGTGATCACTCATCAAGATCTTTAGGCAACCAAATTGCATTAGTAGATGCCTAAAGAGGAACTTTGCAGTAGTCGCGCCTATGCAATCCTTCACAGGCTATGCCTCCACCCAACAAGTCAAATACTCTATCGTGGTGATAATGTACCTCACTCCCATCTTTCCTTGGGGCTGAATGGGTCCCACAAAATCTATCACCCATTTCTCAAAGGGTTGCAATGTCATTTGTGGATTCAAAGGAATCTCATCCCTTCACGATGGCCTACCAGTCCTTTTACACACATTACATTCCTTGCAATATGCTTTTGAATCCTGATGAAGGGTTGGCCACCACAACCCTGCGCGTAGAATCTTCTTCACAATCACTCTCACTGCCTAATGTCCTCCTACGGTGGGCCCATGAGCATCCACGAGGATATTGCTTCTTTCAAACTCGGCTACATATCATTGCAATGTCTCATCAAACCCAATTTTGTATAGATGCCTAGAAATGACAAAGAAATCATCCACATGCACCACTAATTCTTTCTTCTATTGGAAGGTGTATCCTTCTAGGGTAGTTCCTATCATTAGGAAGTGTATTATATCCTCAAAATGACCATCCATGATGTGCACTACAAATAGTTGTGCATCAGGCAATCCGTCCTCCAAATTAGTGGGCTCTTCCCCTGTTTCAATGCATGACAGATGGTCTGGTCCCGCATTCAGTTGTTGAGGCTTCAGAATAACCTCAAAATCATATTCCTGGAACAATAACAACCATCTGTAGATTCTCCCCCCCAACACAGGCTTATTGACTAGGTACTTCAGGTGGAGTGATCTATGTACATCTTAAAATGGCCTCCCAACAAGTAGTGCCTAAACTTCTGGAGCACTATACCATAGCTAACCCTTTGTGCTCGGTGGTGGAATAATTATTCTCTACCATGGATAACCTTCTTCTTGAAAATGCGATAGGATGGTCCAAGTCTTCTCCACCAGCTTACATCAGTAATACTCCCAGTGCTATACACTATGCATCTACATGTACATGGAACTCCTTCTTCCAATCCGGGAAGACTAGGATCGACGCAGTGACCATCTTTTCTTTCAATACATCTAAGCTCTTCTTATAGTCCTCATTCCAGCAGAATGTGACATCCTTCTTCAACAACTTTTCCATAGGTGTGATGATCTGGGTATAGCCTTTGATAAACTTTTTGTAACATCTTGTATGTCCTAGGGTAGCGCACAACTATTTCACACTCCTTGGCTCCTCCAAGTTCAGTTTCACCACGATCTTTGCGAGGTATACCATTAGTCCCTATCTGCAAACCACATGACCCAGCAGGGTCCCAAAAGGACCATAGAACAAGCACTTCTTTAGATTGAGTGCAATTTGGTATCTTCGACAGGTATCTAACATTAGGCACAAGCTTGCTACGTGGTGTTTTACCAGCCCAAACACGATCCAATCATCAAAGTATACTTCCAGGAACCTATGAATAAACTCTTTGAACACAGAAACAACTATGCATGAGATAATAATGCCTGCCGCAAGCATCTTGTCTAGCTCTAAGTGGACCTTTTCCTTATACTTTGGATTGAGATGGTAAGGCCTTTTCTTAACTGGCTTCGCGTCGGGCTTCAACGTGATCTTCATAACACCTAGGTACCCAATTATCCCTTTTAGAACTATAAACTTGGTAGGCAATAAATCCTAGTATTCGTAGAGCAATTCAATGACCTTATCCACATCGTGTCATCCTAGTAATCTCCAATATTCATGAATTTGGGCTCTGCCTCTGTACCAATGTTTACTTGTTTTGTTTTCACTAGTTCGATTATATTAGGATTCTTAACCTACGATCCTTCAACCTTGCGGTGACCCTCTATTTCCAAGATGTTAATATTTCACAGATCCTCATTCTCTTCTTCAGTGGTGACATTATAGAATTCTAGCACATGACTCAGCTGAGCAGCCCACTCAGGCTAAATCAGGTCTAAAGGATCCTGCAGTATCTGAAAGATTGTTGCTTTCAGTGCTTGTAGCGCTTCGTTAATGAAGTTAAACCCATCTTCAAAATCGAATGTCATTATGAATTATTTGTCTAGAATACCCCATTCACCTGTACCATAGTGAAGCTCTGTTTCTACATACCAGTTCATCGTGACGACATCCAGGGTGTGACATAACAAGTGCACCCATTCAGGCTAGGGCTTCTCCCCATAATCCTGAGCCCATTTGGCCAAGTGTGTGTCCAAGTCATCTTGTCCATCATACTTATCTGTCATTCACACCTTTGGCTTCCCAAAGCATGTCCTCATCATTCTCCTACATTTGCGCCAATCATCAAAGCATCCCTTATGCGTAGCCTACCACCTTACGGGTCTAGTGTGCAGTGCCCAATCCAATGCTTGGAAGCATTTATTTTCTGGTACCTCCCTCTCAAATCCATCAAGAAAATATCTTCATCATTCAGGCCATCATAAGTAGGCAGATTTGTTACCTCTGACGACACACAGTGCAGTGACTAGGTCATCATGTTACAACTCAGTGCAGTTACTTCATGTAACCAATTCTGCTAGTGCTCCAACTCTTCATCAGAGTCTGAGTTATCGGAACTCTCGTGATCCCACGTAATTTGTCCATCCATTGTTGGATTCACCTAGTCTTGGTCTCACGCTGTTATCTTATAGATATAGTCCAAATCGTCATCACTCTCATAATCATAGACTGGTTCAGTATTGTGCGATCCTTCAGCAGGATCTAGGGGTACTATTACACGTAGTGGTTTCTTCTCAAATATCATTTTTCACTTTTTTAAGTTGATTACTCCATTCATATTAGTAGCCCAATCAATTCCTAGGAGCATAGGATAGGGGTTACTATCATCCACAATTTCTAGTACTTCAAAGTCAGCTAGCATGCTCGCACCTTCAATATCTACAGTCACCCCCGGTAGCCGCCCCATGGGGATGATCTTTTGTTGGTTCACCACTCTTAGCTGAATCAGAGACCATTGTAGTGTGGGTCTCCCCATTCATTCCCAAGTATACTTCAGTAGGAAGTTCGCATCCGACCCCAGGTCCAAAATAACTTGATCCATTTCATACTCTCCTATCTGTGTGTTTAATCTCATCTCTTGTCCCGTCCCTGTCTTATGCTTACCAAGCTTTTGTACTACACGCGGCTCAGCTGGAGTTTTTCCAGTGCATCTGTTTATGAGCTCTTGTAACCCCTTCACATCCTTTTTTTCACGTAGTAGCTTCATGCAGGTCTCCAAGAAGGTTGTAAACATAGAAGGATCCATTTCTTGATTAGGCTTATTCTTACTTCCTGAGGTGGAGACCTCAGGGAAGCTCTTCTTCGCCTCCATGAATGTTTCATGTGAGTGCTCCAAATCAAACTTAGTATTCTTTTCTAGAGCTTTGCAAACCCATGTACCATCTTCGAGCTATTTCCCCTTGTCATCTCCTATTGTGATTCCACTTCGGGGCACTATGTTCAGATCCTCTTCGTGCGGCTCAGACCTCATCATCTGTAGGTTTTGAGTTGGCAGAGGTGGTAGTGCCCCTTTGTCATGTATCCTAGCTATTAGCATAGGACAGTCTTCCATTTTATGATCAAACAGAGTGCAATTCTTGCATGATGGATAGGTTGGGTTACTACAATCGTGGGCATAATGTCCCGGTTCTCTGCAATTGTTGCAGATCAACTATCACCGACCTCTGGCAGGTCCTCCTCCACCTCAGCCTCATTCGCACCCTTGAAATCTTGTTCGTGCCATCTTTGTGCTCTAGTTAGGGGGGCTTGTTTATGCTTGAACCCTGTAGGCAGGTGTTCTATCCATCATCAACTCATATCTTCTACAATTATGCTCATCATGCCTTACTGACCTACAAAACTTGTAGAACAGTTGTTGCATTGTCTATATAAACTTCTATAGCAAATGATAATTATCTATGGCATGCTTTCCTACTATCTAACATATAATGCACCACAATGTAGGCCCACACTCGGTCTTGCTTGAGCTTTCAGCCTCAAAGGCATTGGTCCTCTTCCTACAATATAGTTCGCAAAGAGCAAGAAATGGTCTTTGTCATCCCCTAGCTCTTGCATTTCAAACACCATACCTCTTCCCGCACCTCTGGTCAGACTATTCTATCCTGCTTCAAACTTTTCATTTCAAGGAAAATATTTTTCAACTACGCATGGATCTGCAGAACCCCCAGATTTGGATCTTGCATCAGTGTTTCATGAAGCCTCATGGCAATCTCCAAGGCCTCTGATTGAGTTGTTCTCTTCTACTCTGATAGTGCAACCCTTAAGTGTGGCAGGAGAAAAGCCGCAAACCACTCACGATGCTTCCCATCCGTCAAGTTCATATTAACTTTGCGGATTTTACACTTCAACCTCTGATCTAATTCCCAAGGTGTCTCACATGGTTGCAACGTGATTTTCTTGAACCCCGCAATAGACTATGCTTCAAATTTAGGCCTACTAAATTCTTTATTTAGTGTTGTCTGGATGTTTGCCACTCCAGTATTCGGGTTATCATTAGAGTACCTGATGTACCAAGTTAGCACTTGATCGTGAAAAGCACTAACCAATGTCACCTTCTTCATGTTATCATGTGTAATGTCCTAAGCTTCCCATACAACTTTTACAATGAACCAAAATTGGTCCGAGTCCTCATTTCCCAAGCCTTTGAACAAAGGCAACTTCACTGAATTTTCCATACTGAACTACGATGGAGGTGGAGGTGGATGTGGTACAGGTGAAGTCGCAGACGATGATGGTGAAGTTTGAGGTGGTGTGGGTGGAGGTGCTATTCACGAGAATCCTTGTCTTATTAACTGAACAGCACTTTGCATAGAAACCTGCGCCATTCCCTCTTAATCACCTCGCGAAGGTGAAATAAACAGACTATATTTAGGACCCTTTTTTCCTTCTTTTCTGTAAGTTTTTCCTCTTCACATAGCTCCAAACATCAAGGTAGCTGCATAACTTGTTTTTCTCACAATAACATTTTAATCCAAGAATTGAAATATTTAACATAAATACCTCGCAGTCCTTTGAAAAAGTGTCGCTCTGCCTCGCTGTAGTTGACTGAGGTATCGACTGTGAATTCAATTACAAATCCTCCTATGATGTGATCGAGCCAATTAATGACAACATGGGCGATCTTATCCTCAGATGCTTCCAACCTTTGTACTAGCTCTAGGGTCCACAGAGTAGGACCGTCAAGTTTCCACCTCCCTTGGCTATCTACTAGCTTCATGATCCACTCGTATAGCTCAATCGGAAAGGAGCAGAAAAAGATTTCATGTATTTTTGTATATAGGCACTTTTCCAACCACTATTCCTTTTTCAGTTGCGGTTTTATGTTTTCCTGCACCGCAAATTTGTAGATCTTCCTATCCAACCAGTCTCTGATCTCTTTCTTAGTTGGATTCTAGTGGTATGACATCACACTTCTCTTATGCAAATTCTAGTCCTAACAATGGAACCATTTGATGACTTATGGGGGCCTGACCTAGGTTCAACGTTAGTTATCCAAACAAATCCCCACACTACTAGCCCTTTCGGTATCATCCCATGGAGCATGGAGCATGGACCGAAGTCTCACCTAAAGCAGTATGGGGGGATGCTAGAACCAAGTTTTCACACCCTCAGATGGTCGTGATGTCATTTTATTCCTGGTGTTCCTACCTTCACGCAGGTCACTTAGTTCTAGGGCTCTGTCTACCTAACTCCTTATTCCTCCCTTCAATACCTCTGCAAAAGGGTACGGCTGACCTTCACGCAGCCCAAACCTTCGGTTTAGGTACTTTTGTGCTGTTAGGGCAGTGTATTGGTAGATTGTCTAGTTATCTTAAGAATCTTACTTATCTTATTAGATACTTATAAATAGCACTGCATAAACATATATTCTTATTTTCATTTAGTTATCCAACGTAATTATACACATTCGCACATCACATAAGCATTATAAAGGAAATTCATACATAAAATGACAAGATGCATCAATCAGAATAAAGACACAAAAATTTTAGAATACTTCTCTTTATTGATATCTTCTAAGTGATTACAGACTCTATCCACCCTGCACACACAGCTGCTGGGGTGCGCACACTCAGCTGCAGACTTCTACCCTAGTCCTCTATGCACTCAGTTGCAGAGCCTCTACCTACGCTACAACCAAAAACTTAGACTTCTTACTTCAGAGCTACGACTCTCTTACATGATCTTTCTATTGATGTCTCTCAAACTACTTAGAGATTAGCTCTTTTTATACAATCCCATGGCCTGTGGACCATGGGTAGATATTTTACAGCCGACTTTACTTTGCAAAACTAAGGGCAGACAACCCTTTATGACTCATGACATCTATGCACTCCGCAACCACAAAATGCGGAGTCTTTACAAGTTTATTTCAAGATTTGACAAAAAAATGGGCTTTTAGCCCCAAAACTATCCTTGGGGGATCCCACTCCCAACACCAACCCTCCATCAAGATTAGAAACCTACTGTAGGGCATGCGACATGTGTCAAAGGACTAGAAATCCATAGCGGAGAGATGAGTTGCATCTAAACCCACAGATGACATTACAACCTTTTGAGAAATGGGCAATAGATTTTGTGGGACCCATTCAGCCTCTAGGAAAGAAGACAGGTGTGCAGTACATTATCACCGTGACTAAGTATTTAACTCGATGGGTGGATGCACAACCTATGAATGACTTCATAGGTGTGATCATTGCAAAATTTCTCTTTGAGTATGTACTAACGCGATTTGCGTGTCCAAATATTTTGATGAGTGATTTCACTACACACTTTCTGAACGAAACGATCAACGCGTTGACAGAGGAATTTCATGTCTATCACAAAAAAATCATGCCTTATCATCCATAGGCTAATGGGATGTTGGAAGCATTGAATAAGGTACTAGATAATGCACTGACCAATTTTTCAACACGCAACGAAGTGATTGGGACCTATGCATACCGACAGTACTATGGGCCTATCGAACGACGTCCAAAAAGTTGACTGGATAGACACCCTTTTGACTTGTATATAGTGTTAAAGCAGTGATGCCAATGGAATACATTGTGCCTAGTTTGCACATAGTAGCACTCATAGGTATGACAGATCATGAAGGCTTGGAAGAGAGGCTCGTGTAGCTTGCTGAGCTCGAGGAAGAAAGGTTTCTGGCTAGATTTCACCAACAGGTCCAAAATAAACATGAAAAAGCATGGCATGATCAGCTCATTAAACTATGCACCTTTAATGTAAATGATTTGGTCTTGTTATATGATAGCAAGTTTGATAAATTTCCAGGGAAATTTAGGATGCACTGGCTAGGGCCCATTGTCATTAAGGAGATTACCGACGGTGGAGCAGTTGAGTTTCTTAAATTGAATGGAGATCCCTTCCCAAGAAAGGTGAATGGTAGCCAATTGAAGCCATACACCGTGATCCGACCAAGTGACTATATGAAGGTAGCATAGTCTTAGCGCTCCAGGGAGCTGAAAGGAGGAAAGGGACTATAAACTACACTTCCTAGGGTGGGAAACTCTGCGATCATGGAATTGCACGGAACAAGTTGTCACAGGGTCTGCAACAATGTGAAGAGATATGCGTTACCCAGAGAAAAACCACATAGGACAGCCACAAAGTGATCGTTAAAGTCACTATTCACAATTTGACGATGAGATTATGGCCAAATGGAATGGGTGGCCAGCATTTAAGATGAAATTTATGGGTAAGATCCTTGAAAATCTATCGCCAATCTGGCATTAATGAACCAAATATGGGGGGAATGGTTGGATTAGAATTCAAAATGGCCTATAAATTACATGTGGAGGCCCAACGAAAAACACTTGGCATTTTGAGCATTGAGTTGGTGAGCTCTCAGACATGCATGATCTGTGCATTCTTTGAAGAACTGCTTGACTACCTAGCATTTGATATTATCCCAAGATTAGAAGCTATGCATGCCGAATTAGTGACAACCAAGGAGGCTATGCTAGAGGTTGTTATGGAGGAAGAGGGAGCTACTCTTGAAGTTGGGGAGGTACTAGCTGAAGTCCCCAAGTCACCATGGACACCTAGTCCAAAGCCTACCCCGACCAAAGAGAGTGAGAAGGATAAGAAGGGGAAGCAGGTCACGACACCTGTGTGTGTGTTTCCTAGAAGAAACCTAAAGAAGGAACCACGAAAGTGGCTCAAGTGTATAGAAAAAGTAGGTCTTCTCAACCTACTATGGGTGTCACACTATAATCACACACCCATTACAGTATTGGTAATCAAGCAGATGTTATGCTTGGTTCACGATGGGTGTCTATGGCTAGAGGAGTTGATACCCATCATCAACAGGTTGATCCGTAGGATCACGTGGCTACCCTATACTGGGGAAACTCCGGCCATGATGTTTAGCAGAAAAGTTGGCGAGCATGCCCTCGTGGAGGCCATGAAGGAGAAATTCAAGCTCCTGAAGAATCTGTGAGGCTATGCCATCTCGAGTATCTGTGATCCCACGGTCAAGGTTTCCATGCAAATTTTGGTAGGAAAAATTATGTGGAAGTGTCATGTCAATGAAGTGTAGGCACCTGTCGTCCAATTTAATTGGGTGCACTCTCTCGATGGTGATTTCCTTGTGAACTATCACGAGGCATAGGAGCTCAACAAGACCTTCCACTGTGTGTGGCTCTTGTTGTCTATTGTGTTGGTAGCCTCGGAGCTACCTGAAGATAGTCAATTACCCTCGGTCGCACCAGACCTACCAGAAGCAGCGAAGTATGCTTCATTGTGGGTGACCAAGGATGCTCAGCGCATCAAGGATAGCAAGATATTTAGATCTTGATGGAAATGAATGTACACATGGTTATCAATTGCAAGCAATGATTGTTTCCTACTGTGTTTGACAAACTGCAAGAGCACATGGAGTTCAAGGCATACTTTCAGTGTGTATTGATCACAGCACATAATGACCTTGAGTAGAAGTGGCATGACTTGTCGTACCTGGAAACTGATGACATGATCGATGCAGTGCTTGATCACTGGCCAGTAGAGTGGTGCACTGCCTCAGACTTGGTGGTGGGATCGAGCAAGTCTACCGCACAGTGCAAAAAGGAGCAGGCCAAGGCCAAGGCCCAGGCATAGCGTGATGCCGCACAGTAGCAGAAGAGCAGACCAGTGGAGTAGAGCATGGTTCTAACAAAGGTGCGAGGTTGCCCTCGCCCGAAACAGAGGAAGAAATAGATGAGCAGATAGAGCAACATGGACTGGACTGGAAAACAACATCATATTGTATCAAACATCCAAGGGAATAGGAAAAGGTGGGGCCACGAAAGAAATCCAAGGCCAATAAGATGTCACTAGACCTGATCACCCTAACAAAGGGAGATTTGAATGACATTGGAGATACAATGCGAGATGTCACTGCGAAGGTACTACAACAGTTTCAGTAACTGCAGTAGCAACTATTGGGGGCCATCTAGATGGGTCTGCATGAGTTGCATATTTGCACATCATAGACCGGAATGACGTCCATTGGCCTCACCATCGATACTTCATAAGCTACCACGATGCTACATGCAAAGGACTCGCTAACGATATTATTACCAGAGGGAGCACTGACCACAAAAAACAAAGCTGACAGAGCCACTGTCAGTGCCCTAAAGGGAGTGGTGTTGAATTTTTCAACTCTCCCTAGTGAGGTGCTCCACCTACTATTGGATGGGGTGATTGCAGAACTGAGGGCCTGCGAACAACATGCTTTTTAGGTTATCGATGAGCAAGAGATAAATAACCTGCAGATGGACCTACAGTGAGACACCACCCTCACTTCCATGGCGGAACTTACTAACAAAAATTAATGCATTATCAAGGTCGTGATGGAAGCCTACCGAATGGTCCCCGAACTTGCCATTCCTAAGGATGTGGAGGAAAATGAATGAGTCCACAAACTTGCGATGAGGGTGCATGATGCTCGCATAGAGTTGGCCAAGGTTCAGCTGGAGCTGAACCTCCAGATTACAGAGTTGCAGTTGAAGGCCCAACCTTTGAATCTGCCAGAAGTAAAGGAGCAGTGCAAAACCACTGTCACAGAGGTGATAGAGGTAGTAGACAGTGTAGTAGTAGAATTCACATGGCTATTTGAATAGTCATTCGAGGTACTAACCAGTCTGCAAGAAGATCCTAATGTACAATGGTTGGAGACAGAGGCGCGAGAACTGCAACAATGATATGATGAGGTAAAAGGAACAATGCACATTATCACCCTCAAAAAGAGACTTGTGAAGTTGCAAGAGGCCAAAACACTGAAGAAACAGGTAGATTCAGTGCATCACAAAGAGGTAGTGCTAAAGGCATGCCCGAAGCCTTGGCTAGACAAGGTCTAGTCGGTCACGACCTCCATTAAAGGCAAGCTTCCTAGTCTGAAGGCAACAGAATAAAAGCTTTAGGCTGATAGTTCAAGACCAACGAAAGAGCAGTTGGTTGAAGAAGTGAAGAAAGTGGCCGCATAATGCACCACCAAAGTGGTAGTCATACAAGTCGAGCTGTGAGGTCTTTGTGCCAAGATCTCCATGCCCGCAGCGTGACTCAAGGACATGTCACCATGTTTGTGTTGGGAGCCTATTGGGAACAGGTTCCCCCAAGAACAGTTTTGGGGCTCAAAGCCCATGTTTTGGGACAATTTTGTAACAAATTTATAAAGTCTCCACATTTTGTGTTCGCGGAGCGCGGAAGTGTCAAGAGTCATAAAGGGCTGTCTATCCTTATTTTGTAAAGTGTCAAGTCAGCTGTAAAGACCTACCAATGGTCCATAGACCATGGGAATGTATAAAAAGGAGCTAAGTAAGTAAGCTCTAGATAGCTTTCAAGGTTTTTGGTAGTAAGTTCTAAGTGATCTCGGGTCTTAGTGTAAGTAGAGGCTCTGTAGCTATGTGCACAGAGGCGTAGGGTGGAAATCCACAACTGAGTACGCGGACCCATGTAGCTGTGTGCGCATGGCGAATAGAATCTATATTAAACTGGAACATATCAATAAAGAGAAGTATTGTACAATTATTTTATTTAGTCTCAGTTAATGCATCCGATTATATTGCAATCTGGGCTTATTTTACAGTGTTTATTTGATGCGCGAATGTATGTGATTATATCTGTTAATTGAATGCAAGAAAGAATATCAGTTTACACAACACTAACTGTAATTGATTGGTAGGATAAGTAAAACACTTTAGATAAATTTGGAACCTATACAATACATTGTCATAGTAGCGTGAAAGTACCTGAACCGTTGGTTAGGGTTGCACGAAGGTCAATCGTACACCTTTGCGGAGGTACTGAAGGGGGGGGTAGAGGGTATATCAATAAGACATAAGGCTTAGCCACCTGCATGAAGGTAGGAGAAGGAGGTATAAACTGACATCATGACTATCTCAAGGTGCAGAAACTTGGTTCCATCATCCCCCCATATTACTTCGGGTGAGACTTTGATCTACACTCCGCAGGCTGATGCCGAAAAGGCCAATAGTGTAGGGATTTGTTTGGCTGACTAACGCTGAACCTAGGTCAGGGTCCACAAAGCCAAGAGCTGGAGATATGGACTAGAGAATATCTACAAGTGGGTATATGTTTAACCTATTTGGAGGATCAGTTAGCTGGATGAGAAAGAGACATTCTATAGTGGCGCTTTCAACTACAGAGGAAAAATACATGGTAGCCACTCATGCACGCAAGGAAGAATTTTGGTTGTAGAGATTGTGTTCAAGTATGGAGTTAGTACAATGAGCTATAAGGATAGATTATGACAACAAAATTTCAATTTTCTTAGAAAAGAACCATGCTTATCATTCAAAGACAAAGAACACTGATGTTCAATATTCCTTTTTTAGGGATAAGGTTGAGGAAAAAAGGCATTGTTGGTAAAGGTGGAAACTTTGAATAATGTTGTAGATGCATTGATGAAGTCTATGAGAAATGAGAAGTTTATTGGTGTAGAGAAACAATGGGTGTTGCAGGGTTGGACTAATGACTAAGCTCTCCTATGACCCCCTGGTCGAAAAGAAAACAACAAGTGGGAGAATTTTAGTTGTGCGTTATATTATTTTCATGACTAGTGACATGCGCTAAAAGATATTCCTCCCACTATATTTTTTCCTTTCAAACAAAATCTCAATCCTGGAGCTAAAAGCTTTCAAATATGAAAGGATGGAGTTGATTTAAGGTCTAATTCTAGAATAATGGGCGAGTGATCCGAGCCAATAAGTGGAAGGATGGAGGCTTTGATGAATATGACCCTTTCTAACAAGGCTTCTAACACTATAAATTGGTCCAATAAGCTAAGAAATTGATGTTTCTCACTTGTTGTAGTAGTTACAACCACCCTCCAAAATTTTTCCTTAGCTTCATTTTGGAGCCTCCCTACCAACCATTCATATCATCATGTCTTGTCTTGTCAAGTACACAATATTGAGTGAATTTCTTCTAGAATAATAGCCTGTCCATTAGAGCTTGTTCCATTTCCCTCACAGGCTGTTTTGTTGGTTTTTTTGGACCTAACCCATGTTCAAAGATAATTAGCCAAACTAATCCCGGTACTAGTGGCCCTTTCGTCAATAGTCCACGGAGCGTGGACTGAGGTCTCACTCAAAGTAGTATGGGAGGATGCTAGAACTAGGTTTCCGCACCTTGGAGATGTCTAATGAGTTCGACTGGTCCTTCGTTTCTCCCTGTGCATAGGTGGTTTTACGCAATTTCCCGTTCCTCATGGCCTAGTACACTGCCTTCGAGCAGCCCTAACCAGGGGTTGTGCCACGCTCTTCGGTATTACCCGACATCTTATTTATCTTTGAGTATTGTTTAAGCACCTTTGCCTACTTAAGTGTCTTAGGTTATAGTTAACAATACAAAACATTCATATAGGTTCGCACATTGAAAAAACATTATATTTGCAAATTATATCAATCATGTATTTAACCAGGAAAAGATACACAGAATTATAGAAAAACTTCTCTTTATTGACTCATCCAATGGTTACAGACTCAACCTGCCTTGCGCACTCAGTTGTAGGGGTCCACGCACTCAGCTGCGGACTACTAGGCCTCTGCGCACTTAGTTGTAGAGCCTTCTCATAGTTTACGACCCATAGAAACACTTTACACATTGGATCAATCACTTAGACTTCATTATTTGTTAGTTCTATTTTACACTTAGAGCCTCACTCTATTTATACAATCCCATGGTCCGTGGACCATGGGTAGCTCTATCCAGTTGAAATTACATTAAAAAAATAAGGCGGAAAACCCTTTGACTCTATCATACTTTTGCGCCCCACACCTACTATTTGTGGAGCTTTTACAACAAGATTTTGTTAAAACTTGGGCTTTAAGCCCCAACACATGCCTTTGGGGGATTCCATGCCCAACAAGACCCCAACACAAACATCATGACTCGCCCTCGAGTCACTTTGTTGGCGCAAATATCTTTGCACAGAGTCCCTCCAACTATTCTCAAACTATGGCAAGGTCAGCATCACACTAAGCTGCTGCTTGCTGGATCTACTGCATACATTGTTCTGAAACCTCTATGTCAGAATTGCTTCTCTACATGAAGGTGTGCATCCCCTACATTTGTGTGAGCTTGCCTTCAATTTCTGCTATGATGGTGAAGGCATCGTCAATCCAAGGATGAACGTACACCTTTAGGACTGCTTCCTTCTGTTGTGTTGCGTCCACCTGCTCCTTCCGCACTTTAACCTATTGCATTTGTACGAGCCTCTCAACGAGGACCACCATTTGCATGGTTCCTCGGACATTGTCATACTGCTGTTGGAGTTCTCACACCTTTGTTTCTAAACACTAGATGTTGGGGTCCTCCTATAGGTTTGAGAGGACCTCAAGCGATTCTTCCAACATATTGGTGCAGTCTCGCACTACACGACCAATCTCATCCAGTCCCGCTTGATAGCGCTAATGCATTGTTCTCTGACTTCCACGGGATGGATAGTTGCGCCTTCAACCACAGCTCTGTGATCTGAAGGTTCAGCTCCAGCTAAACCTTTGTCATTTCTTCCCTTGCCTTGCGGACCCCCGCTACTAACCTGTGGATCCGCGCCTCTACTTCTATGTCTACTGGGATGTCCAACTCTCGAACAGTTTGGCAAGCGCCGTCTATTACCTGTACCAGCTGGTGATTCTATGACACCACTTTGTCACACTGCAAGCTCAGTTGTTCCATATTGATTTTTTGCTCACTGAGGACTTGCAGTGCACAGCTCTCCCTAGTGCACAACTCTATAGTTATTCCATCCTACAACACATATAAGGTGTCTCGCGGGAGTGCAACCATATTGAGACCGAGACGTTTCAATGCGCTAAATGTAGGTCTGTTGGCCTCGTTTGATGTCACTAGTGCCCCTTCCGGCAACATTATGGTATTTATCATCTGCGCTTGCAACATCTGCTCTGTTGTTGTTGAGTCGACTACGAGGCTGGTCAAAAGGGTACCAGCCTTAGGAGGGCACACCTGTAATTCGTGGAACTACACTCTAAGGGCCCCCAACACAATCTGGCAATCTTGCATGAAATCTTGAAGAGCCTCATTGGTGACATTGTTCATCGTCTTGTCAATGTCATGTAGATCACCCTTGGTTAGGGTGATTGGGTCAATAGGAAACTTCGTTTCCTTGACCTTCTTATGCAACCCTACCTACTCTGTTGGGTGCTAGTGCTTCAACTGCATTGAAGTCGTTTGTGGGTCCACACCTCCCTCTTCTGTCTCTGCTTCCTCCACTTCCTGCCCTTGCGAAGGTGTCATTTGGCCCTTGCTTGCCTTTGTGGCTACCTCCTATGCTGCTGCTACTGCTGCGGCCTTTTCCTGCTCAGTTGCTTTTGTGTAGCATCCCGTGTCGCCCGTACTTCTACTGCCACTGCTTCCTTCATTCACTTTTCAGCCAACTGTGCAATGCATAGCTTGGCCTTGTCTTTATTTCTTTATCCTACCAACTTCTCAATATTTACAACATCTGGGGCACACCACACCGGTGGCCATGCCTCTAGTAAGTTAAAAATGACATCATCTGTAGCTACGAAGGGTAGCTTTATCCACTGTTTGGTCAGGTCCTTGCATCCTCTAATATAAATGTTATGCATGTTCACTTTGAATTCTACAGAACTCTGTAGACTATTGTAAATAGTGGGTGACAACCGCAGCTTACGCTTGATCCCCATTCTCAGGTTCATCTCCATGAACACCCAGAATATTTTGCTTTCGCGGATCCTATTAGCATCCATTGTGGCCCAGAGTGAAGCATACTTCACAGCCTCTAACAGGTCCCTGTCAATTATGGGGAATTGACTATCCTTAGTTAATTCCCCTACCACGAGCACTATGGACATCAGAAGTCATGCATAGTGGAATGTTTTGCCCTGTTCGTAAGCTTCGCAGCAATTTTCTAGAAAATCCTTGCACAGGAACTCAGACCAGTTAAACTGGACCCCCTCCACACACTGCTTAGCTAGTGCTACCATCGGTGCAGGGAGTTCGTCCATGCGGCACTTTCGACTAACCTTTCCTAACAGGATTTGGGTCACCACCTATACTACTCTCTCGTTGATGCTGGAGATGGCATAGCCCCTCTTCTTCTTTTCTAGCTTGTACTTTTTCTTCATGGCCTCTGCGATGGCCAAGTCATTGCCCTTCCCTTCCGGACGTCTGGAGGGTCCTCTCCTTTGCATGGAAGCCAGGAGACCTGGTGAATCATGTCTATCATGATGGGGATGGACTCCTCCAGCCACAAACACCTATATTGCACCAAGAAAAGTAGCTTCCTGATGACAAAAATGGTTATTGGGCAATGGTGTAAATATGACACCCAAAGCAGATTCAGTAGCCCTGCCTTTTCCAGTCCACACAACCACATTTTTAGCTCTAGTTTTATAACCTCCACCGTAGTGTTCTACTTGGGCTTCATAAGGTGCCTGGTCTCAAGGTGAGGGAACTTCTCGTGGTCAGTGAGTTCCCAATCTTTGAATTTCAGGCTCGAAATGTATCCCAAGTGCATGCCTTCAAACATAATGTTGTCAGGGAGGAGAGGGGTCTAGAGTGAGCTCTTGGTCTCATCTAGGTCCTTGGGAACTTTAGACTACCCTTTTCATGGGGGGACATAGGCAGGAAATTTTGTTGCAGGGTGTGCAAGTTGAGTGTCCTCCTCCATGCCTTCATCCTCATCCCCTGCGATGATAAGATCCTCAAAATATTCTTTTTTGTCATCGATCTCTATGGTGACATCTTTCCCCTTCTCCTCCATTGATAGCATGGTGCACAACAGGTTTCGTGCGGACACACGTATGGGAACCATTGCTTGTTTATCCTTCTTGGGTATTGGCATGCGTGGTGATTTGGGATTTCTGCCACAATCCTGGCACCTTTCGGAGCATCCCCCACAATCAGGGCCTACACAGCCTCCTCGGTGGTCATTTGGGTTATCTCCATAACATCCTCAGCTGATGCCATCGTATCTGTCTAGAAATATCACACTCGCGAACTCATGGGCTCAATCAATGCTCAACACACAACAGTCAGGGCTCTGCTCAATAGCTTAATTCACAAATGACCAAGTGTTGTTTGTTGGGTATCCCTTTGTATATTATAGCACTTTTTGAATTTGAATTTGATTGTTCCCCACAAATATAGTTCATTAATGCTCCCTTGGTGGCATATTTTCCCAAATCTTTCCCATAAGTCGCATCTTAAATGCCTTCCGCCCACTCCATTTTGCGTCAAGTCGAGCATCCCATCGTGAATAGTGACTTCAACGGTCACTTTCTAGCCAACCTGCATTGCAGCGTTGCCCCCCATGTGCAGTTGCAGACCTTGTGACTATTTTCTTCTATGCATAACTCCAACATCACGCAGCTCCAAGATAGAATAGTTTATAGTGCTGTGCTCCCTTTCAACTACCTAGAGCGCTAAGACTGTTCTTCCTTTGGCTAGTCAGGTGGTTGTACCACCCATGAAAAGTTTCATCCTGTCATCCATCATATTTCTTGGAGAATACCCACCTTTTATTGTTGTAGTCAGCATCGCGCATGTTACCATCTGCAACATGTTATACTGGTCAATATGCTTAGCAATGTCTGGTCCAAGCCAAGGCATCAGATAGACCAATTCATGGTAATAGGTCTTAAACCTATCATCATGATCATTCACATCTGTCTTATCACCCTAGTAATTTTTCCGAGAAAAGCTTCCTTTATCTCGTCCTCTAGCTTCTTAAATTCCATGTCCACCAGAGTGCTTTTCTTCCTTAATCGTACCCTTTCTTCTTCAAGTTCTTGGACTTTGAGATTTCCCTGTTGGATTTCTACTTCCATGGTTCTGCGAACCATCGTATCTATTGGTGCTATCATGCACGGTCTAAGTTCTACAAGTACTATAGGGCTTACTGTCGTTGCTTCATACTCTAGCATTCACAGTGCCTACGCGGTCAGGTTTTTTCAAGCGGTCCTATAAAACCAGAGAACCGCTAGTACACGCAGGTCCCAGTTAGTCCACTTCACATTATGGACCTTGTTTAGTGCTTTGCGTAGTTTGTTAAAAGCTTCTGCATGGATATTATTTTGCACACTTGGCCTTTCCATACTTTGTGGCCCCAGCCAGAGGGGTCATTCGTGCCATTGCCTTACCCGCACCTGCTTTTCGATCATGTCTCCTACCGCAAGGATAGTGTGCATTTGTACAGGTTTCACACCATATGCCTATATCTACCTGGATAGTTTGGTGCGCGAGGCGATTCGTCTGACAATTTTGTCTGTTAATCGCATCGCAAGCTTCCCAAATCGCATGTGCACCGTCCTTTGGTAGTCATGCCATTCATCAAAAATCTTCTGGTGTGCACCCCACCATCTTGTGGGTGTAGCACATAGTACCCATTTCAGAGCATCAAAACAATTTTGTTCCAACACTTCTCTTTCAAATTTGTTAAAGAACTCCTCCACTTCACCTAACCCATCATACGTAGGCAGACCCTTATCTCTGTTGTTACACAATGTAGTGATCTTGTGATCATGTTACAGTTGAGAATGGTTACCTCGTGTCACCGGTTTTGCCATATTTCTATCTCTTCATTAGAATCTAACATACAGGAGCTTTCGGGCTCCCATGAGATTCGACCATCCGGGGTTGGATTTACCTAGTCTTGCTCATGTGCAGTTATATTGTAGACACAGTCTAGATTTTCGTCACTGTCGTAGTCGTGCACTGGCTTTGTGTAGTGTGATTCTTCTGTAGGGTTCAATGGTACCACTACGTGTAGTGACTTTTTCTCAAAAATCATCTTGCACTTCTTTAGATTTATCACTCCATTCATGTTAGTGACCCAATCTATTCCTAATAGCGTGGGGTAGGGATTGTTGTCATCAACAATCTCTATCACTTTGAAATATGCTAGTACGCTTTCTCCTTTGATGTCTACTATGATTACCTACAATCTCCCCATAGGTTGGATCTTTTGTTGGTTCTCCATCCACAGTTGGATAGGAGACCATTGCAACGTAGGCCTACTCATGCATTTCTGTGTCTGTTTTGGCAGGACATTCACATCTGATCCTAGATCTAGAATCACTTGATACATCTCATATTCCCCGATCTGCGTGGTCAATCTCATCTCCCTCCCTGTTCACGTCGTGTGCTTCCTGAGCTTTTGGAATACGTGTGGTTCTCCTGGTGCGGTCCCAGTGCATCTAGTTGTGAGTTCTTGCAGCCCCTTTACAACCTTGCTGTTGCGTAGCAGCATCATGCATGTCTCCAAGAAAGTAGTGAGCATTGATGGGTCCATTTTTGGCTCCAGTTTGTCTTTACTTCCTGAAGTGGAGGCATGAGTGAAGCTCCTCTTAGCTTCCATGAAGGACTCCTTAGCATGCTCCAAATCAAATTTTGGCTCCTTCATTGGAGCCTTGTGAACCTAGGTACTTTCTTGAGGTTGCTTGCCTTTGTCATCCCTTATTGTAATACCACTCTGGAGCACGATATTTACATTAGGGTATTCCTCGCATGGCTCAGACCTCATCATTTGTAGGTTCTGAGTCGGGGGAGGCTGGAGTGCTCCTTTATCGCGAAACCTTGCTATTAGTGTGGGATAGTCCTCTGTCTCATGAACAAACTATGTACAATATAAGCATTATGGTCTCATTGGATTTGTACAATTGTGGGCATAATTCCCCAGCCCTTCGTAATTGTAACGTATTAGCTGTCCACAACCTCTTCCTCGTCCCATTCCACCTCGATCTCATCCATGCCCCTGAAATCCAGTTTGCACCATCCTTACGTTCTAGTCAAGGGGCCATGTTTCGGCCTGAACTCTGTAGGTAGCAGTCTGATCCATCATCAACATATAACTTCTATAGGTGTGCTCGTCATGGCCTACTGATCTACAAAAATTACAAAATAACTACTGTGAATTTTCTGTATGCTTCTGTAATAGATGGTAGTTATCTATAGCATGCTTTCATCCTATCTGACAAATCATGCACCATAATGCAGGCACCGCGCTTGGTCCTAGTTATGCCTCTAGTCTCAATGGCTTTGGTCCTCCTCCCACAAGGTAATTCGTGAACACAGGGTAGTGGTCCTTGTCGTGCCCCTGGCCCTTGATTTTACGCACCAAACCTCATCACGCATCTCTAGGTGGGTTGACCTGTCTTTTTTCAAACTCTACATCTCCAGGCACAAGTTTTTTAGCTACGCATGAATCTGCTGAACTCCCAAGTTAGGAATTTGTATAGGAGTCTCATGCAATCTCATTGCGACCTCCAAAGCCTCAGCCTGAGTGGTTAGCCTTTGTTAAGCAGCGCGTTCCATAGATGCGGCGTTAATGATGCTACAATCCATTCGGGGTGTTGCCCATCTGTTAAGGTCATGTTTGCTTCGTGGATTGTGCACTTCAGTATTTGATCCAACTCCCACAGGGTTTTTCTTGGTAGCATTATGATTTCCCTGAATCCAATGATCGACTGTGCCTCCAATTTTGGTCTAATAAATTCTTTGTTCAGTGGAGTTTGGATATCCGCTATCCCTGCATTCAGATTGCCATTGGAATTCTTCATCTACTAGGTCAGTACGTGATCCTGCAAAGTACTGACTGACGTCGCCTTCTTTATATTGTCATCCCTTACACCCTGTGTTTCCCATAAAACTTTTACCATGAACCAAAATTGGTTCGGATCTTCATTCCCTACTCCTTTGAACACTGATAGCTTTAACGTGTTGGCCATACTACTTCGCGGTGGTAGCGGAGGTGGTATGGGCAAAGTCAAGGGTGAAGATGGTGAAACTGGTGGTGGTGTGGGTGGGGGTGGTATGCGCGGAATCCTCTACCTTATCAGATTGATCGCACTTCTTGGCAAAACCTTTGTGAGCTCTTCTTTGCCCGAAGGTGAAAGCAAGGGGCTAGTCTCTGATTCTGTGCTACCTTTGTTTCTATAGACTCTCCCACTTTAGCCCCAAACATCAATTTATTTGCATAACCTGCTTTCCACACAGTAGCATTTTAATCCAAGTGTTCAAAGACTTAACGTACTTACCTCGCAGTCCCTTGAGGAAGAATTTTTCTACCTCGCTATAGCTGATTGAAGTATCTACTTCAAATTCGATGATGAACCCTCCTATGATTCGATCGAGCTAATGGTTGATAGTGCACGCGATTGGATCTTCTGATGCTTGTTGTCTGTGCACCAATTCTAGAGTCCACACAATGGGTTTGTCGAGTTTACACCTTCCTTGGTTATCTGTTGGCTTTGAGATCCACTCATACAACTGAGTGGGGAAGGATGCAAAGAAAATTTCGTGAATCTCTATATACAAGTAGCAATCTAACCACTCTTCCTTTGATAAATGTGGATTCTTGTTTTCCTGCATTGCAAACTTGTGAATCTTTCTGTCCAACCAATCTTCAATTCATTTCTTAGTCAGAATCTAGTGATACAACATCAAACATCTCTATGCAAATCTCGGTCCCGGAAGTAGAACCATTTGTTGGCTTGTTGGGACCTAACCCAAGTTTAGAGTTAGTTAGCCAAACAAATCCTGGTACTACTAGCCCTTTCAGCAATAGTCAATGGAGCGTCGACTGAGGTCTCATCCGCAGTAGTATGGTAGGGTTCTAGAACCAGGTTTATGCACCCTAGAGATGTCTGATGAGTTCCATTGGTCCTTCATTTGTCCCTGCACGTAGGTAGCTTCACGTACTTTCCCATTCCTCATGGCCTGGTACACTGCCTTCGCACAACCCTAACCAGGGGTTGTGTCATGCTATGTGCTATTACCAGAGATCTTATTTAACTTCGAGTATTGTTTAAGCACCTTCGCCTATTTATATATCTTTCTGTATATGGTTATCTCTATAATTTGTTGCGTTGCTGTTTAAGTCGGGATCAGTGGTATCAGAGCAGTCTGCTTTTTCTCTATTTTTCTTTGCATGTCCCCAGTGAGGTCGGGATATAAGGAGTTAGGGCTTGAGCTAGTCGAACCTTTGCAAGACCAGCCTCACAAATCCCGACAGCCTCCCATGGCAGATGAGAAGAAAGACGAGGGAGTAGGAGATCCTATCAAAATCTTGCTCGAAGAAGCCCTCGAGCGACAATGGAACGCGATGATGGACAGCTTTGCCCAAATCCTTCAACGGCTACCCAAAAGTGATGCATCGACTTCCAACAGCTACTCTGGAAATGCCACGCCCTTTAAGGTACAAGTTAATTTTGAAATCCCCATATTCGAGGGTCAGATAGACGCAGATGCTGTAGATAAATGGTTAAATCGGCTAGAGGGTTATTTTTATGTTCATGAATTTTTGAGTCGGGAAAAGATTGTTTTCGCCCTTCTCAAAGCAGCCCCCCACGTCAAGGACTGGTGGGAAACATACTGCGAGCAGAAGGATGAAACTACAGGCTCACTATTTTCAGCCGCACCCACCTGGAATTCATTCCAGGAGGCCATTAAGGAGCAATACTACCCTGTTGGAAGCTATGAGGATGAATACATAAAGTGGACCATGCTGCGGCAAGGAAGGGATCAAGATGTGCCGGAGTTCACCAATCTTTTCCATACTCTTCGCACGAAGTTGGGTATCAAGGATTCGGAGCAGCATTTGATACTCAAATACCGCTGCTACCTGCACAAGTACATCCAGGAAGAAATGGAATTCCTGAACCTCTCCTCTCTCGGTATAGCATACCGATGTGCCGTCAAGATCGAGCAGAAGTTTAAACAAAAGAAGCAAGACTTTGGATCTGCGAATCCAAAGCAAGGGAAAGGTGCCCCGAAACCATAGAACAAAGGACAAAGCGAAGGTGGAGCAGCCCAAGACAACCCGCCAAAGCTACAAGCAAAGAACAGTGCCACAAAGCCGAAAAAGGACATGGGAAAATGGTGTGAGTTCCATAAGAGCTCCACTCACAACACAAGTGAGTGTCGGGCGAAGTAGTCACTGGTGGCTGAGCTAAGGGTTTTAGAATCAGATGCAGGTTCCAACTCTGAGTCAGAACCTGACAAGGGGAATGAAAAAGGGAAGCAGATCATTGATACAGATCCCAACACCACTGTTGCTACTGCCAAGATCCAGAAAAATGAACACGAAGATCCAGAGGAGGAGGAGCGTCTCTTCCACTCCCAAATGTGGGTAAGGGGCTCCCCGCTACAGTTCATTATCGATAGCGGGAGCTAAAAGAACCTCATTTCGGCAGAGGTCATGAAGCGGTTGGGCTTACCGACCACAGCACATCCACAACCATACACCATCGGGTGGCTGCACCAAGGACGAGATCTTCGCGTGAGCCAACAGTGTCGCCTTCCATACAACATCAAACCCTTCACAGATGAGGTATTGTGTTACATTGCTCCCCTTGAAGTTTGTGATGTATTATTAGGACAACCATACTTGTGGAAGCGACATGCTGTGTATGAATCAAGGCCCCGTGCTGTTATTATTGCATTGGGAAATCAGTTGTACAGGATACGAGAGGTAGCACCGCCTACTTCCATCTCTTTGATTACTGCAAAATAATGCAGTAAGCTCCTTTCCAAAAATGGAAAATTTGTTTTCCTGACAATACGCCCTCAAGGAAAGAAGAAGACGGTGGCCACAGCCTCTAGACAAGGCCCCTCTGCACGACAACTACAGATGAACAAGGTCGTGGAGGAGTACGAGGACATCTTCACCTCCCCCGTAGGGGTTCCTCTGTAGTATCAGGTCAAGCACTCCATTGATCTGACCCCAGGTGCACCACTACCGAATGGACCAATTTATCGGCGCTCCGTTTTAGAGAATGATGAAATCAAGAGGCAAATTCAGGAGCTACTGCAGAAAGGCCACATTCGTCCGAGTTCATCGCCTTGCGGGAGCCCAATTGCGTTGGTACAGAAGAAGGATGGGACTTGGAGACTCTGTATTGACTATCGGGTTGAACAAAATCACTGTCCGTAATAGGTACTCGATCCCACAGATAGATGACCTCCTGGACCAACTGAAGGGGGCAAAATATTTCAGCAAGATTGATCTGAAGTCAGGATATCACCAGGTACCGATCGAACACTCTGATGTGTGGAAGACTGCCTTCAAAGCCAAGGAGGGCCTTTTCGAATGGTTGGTTATGCCTTTCGGGTTGACGAATGCTCCTACAACCTTCATGAGGCTAATGGATGACATCTTGCAGCCATTCACCAACTCATGTGTAGTGGTATAATTGGGTGACATCCTGATCTTGAGCCGGAGTTGGGAAGAGCACCTCCACCACATCTGATATGTTCTCCAAACGCTGTGGCAACACAAGTTATGTGCCAATTTGGAGAAATGCACTTTTGGCATGACCCGTTCAGTATCTGGGATACATTATTGATGAATAGGGGGTGCATGTGGATCCAGCCAAGATCCAAGTCATTCGGGATTGGCCATCTCCAACCACTCTGACAGAGCTCCGCAGCTTTCTAGGTCTTGCCAACTTCTACCGCAGGTTCGTGTTGGGGTTTTCTCATATCTCTTGGCCTTGAGTCAAGTCACCAAGGGAGGAGCGAAAGCAAAATTCTTTTGGTCTGAATCTCAACAGAAGGCATTCATAGAGTTGAAAGATCTCCTCTGCACGGCACCAGTGCTCGCGTTACTAGATTGCAACAACCATTTGAGGTGGAGACAGATGCCTTTGACTATGCTGTTGGGGCAGTCCTTACTCAATATGGGCATCCAGTTGTATATCACAGTGAGACACTTTCAAACACAGTCCAGAAGTATCCCACTTATACCAAAGAGATGTATTCCATTGTGCAGGCTTACCGACAATGGAAGCATTACATTTTGGGGAAGGAAACGGTCATCCACACAGACCACCAACCCTTGCAGTTCATACAAACCCATGGGAAATTGCAGAATGATCACCATCAGAAGTGGTATACATACTTGCAAAAGTTCCATTTGAATATCAAGTATAAGAAGGCCAACTCCAATAATGTTGTAGATTGCCTTAGTTAACCACTGATCATGGTGTTAACCACCGTGCTCAACTCTTATGGGCACGAGACTTATGATTGGCCACTTCTCTACAAAAGCAACCCAGAATTTGGCCACACATACCAAACACTCTTGGAGGGTCAGCATGTTCCAGATTTTCACCTCCAGGATGCCCTTTTATGCCACCTGGGTCACCTTTGTGTTCCTTCAAGCGAGGGTGCCAAGATGATTTGGGAAGCACACTACAGTCGGGTTACTCAGCATTTCAAGGTCAAGAAAATGGTGGTAGTATTGCAAAAGTATTTCTATTGGCCGAATGTTCGACAGGAGGTCAGAAAGTACATCAGATCATGCACTGCGTACAACATTGCCAAACCAACCATCAAGAAGAAAGGCCTCTATACCCCGTTGCCTACCCCTAGTTGACCTTGTGAATCCATCTCCATGGATTACATGTTAGGCCTTCCTTCTACTAAGCATGGAAATGACTTTGTTTTTGTGGTCGTCTACAGGTTCTCGAAGATGGCCATTATGGTGTCCTGCAAGAAGAATATCACAGTAGAAGCCATTGCTAAACTCTTCTTTGACGAGTGTGGGTACACTTTGGGATCCCATAGTCTATCATCTTAGATTGGGACAACAGGTTCCTTAATACATTTTGTTCCAGTCTCTGGTCGATGCTGGACACGAAACTCACTAAGTCCACAGGCTTCGATCCTCAAATTGATGGCCAGACAGAGGTTGTCAACAGGGTGATCGTACACATTTTGTGCATGTACAACTCAAAGCATCCATGCACATGGGATGAGAGGCTCCCCTACTACAACTGTGTTCTCCGCGGCTCGATTGGCCACAACCCTTTTTAGGTGGGCTTGGGATTCCAACCACTATGTCCCATTGATATGGCCATGTCATTTGCAGCTACTCACACAGATTCGGCTCATGTCCAGTCCGAAACAGATAAGGAAAAAAAATTCACTGAGCACATCAAACATATTCGCTTATAGGTCCACGACATTCTAGATAAATCAAATGCCAAGTACAAGCTCGATATGATCAACATCGGGTGCCACACAAGTTTCAGGTGGGCAACAAAGTCTGGTTGCATTTGCAAAAGGAACGCCTTACCGAAGTCTATCGGAAACTCAGACAACTCCGATATGGTCCTTACACCATTACCAAGGTTGTGGGAGAAAATGCATTTAAGCTCAACATTCCCCAATTCCTTGGCCTGCACCCAGTGTTCAATGTGGACTGCCTTCGGCCATACTTTCCGCCATTACTAGACACGTTTGACATGCAGAACAACTCACACCCACAGAGTTAAATCCAGCTTGCATGGAACAAGCTGCAACTGATTGGATCATGGACACATAGATCAAGCACACTTTCCAGTAGAATATCGAACTGTATTGAGTTGTCAAAGCAGGCCAACTCCTTCACCAGGGCCAGTGGCTCGCCAGGGACCAAGTTCAGCAGAAGTTTCCCATCTCATGGAGGAACTCAACGTAATGGGGACCATTGCTTCCTAAGGGGGGAGGAATGATCCAGGTGGATTTTGGTGGCCACCCGCTAATTCCACTTGGATCCCCTCTATTGTTTCTTTCAGTTTTTTAGTTTCCTTAATTGTAGCATAATTTACTATTTTTAGTAGTTTTTCGGGTCCTACAATTCTGGAGCCGTTTTGAGCCTAAAAGATGTTTTTTGGGAAAAATAGGAGCAACATGGGTCCATGGACTAATTTTTCTCTTTGCAAAGTTGTAGTTCTCGAATAGATCTTTCTAACGAGACATTGTGCGCGTCAAACAAAGATCGTATGCCAAAGTTACGACCCCAGGAAGTTGATGTACCAATTTACCCATACGGGGCCCACAGTTTGGTGTTTCATCTTCTAGGGTTAGGTTTTTGGATGTTTATGGTTTTCCATTGTTTCTCAACAATAAATAGGCCTTCAAGCCTCATTGTAACATAGTTGAGAGGCATGTAGCTGCTACATCTCTTCTCACAGATAAGCTACCATCGCCCTAGCTAGTTTATTTCCATTTCTGTTTGTAAGCATATTTCAGTATTTTATAGTAATGAAATGAAGTATTATTTCAATTGCATATTTATATGTATGGCTATATCTGTAATTTGTTGCATTCCTGTTTAAATTTGGATCAGTCAGTTTGGTATTTTCACAATAACAAATTTTTTTGCAAGGTTTCAAATAATGAAATTTTGACCATGTTAAAGATAAATATCAGCAAACATCAAGTTCAATTTTCAGAATTTGTTTCGCTACACTTCTGGAGTGAAACCTTGTGGATGTTAAGGTTTGTAAATAATATTAAGATAAATTTTAAATAGGTCAACTCACTATATCTTCCTGTATGTGAATTTTCAAATAGTGAAATCTCCAGGTATTTCAGGAGACATACAAGATTACCTCATGTACATTCTTTAGAAATATATTTTAAGAATTAGACAGGTGGCATGCTATACAAGTTTGCTCATAGGAAGAGGCCAAAAATCAACAAGTTTGAGAAACTTACCATAAATTTCACTTAGCACATCAAATTTAGTTCACACTAGCGGAATTGAAAAAGGACATATCACAGTATTACTGAACAAGTATTCAAATATAAAATGGCTAATATCTAAAATATATATCAATAAAAATTCCACCATTCGTTTTTAAAGAAATTAAGTTACATAACTTACTAGTGACATAACTGTTGATTAGAAGATCCTTTTTTTTATGATTGAAGATTGTGATAAAGGGGAGTATTATTATTATTTTTCAACATGCCTCTAAAGAAAACTACTACACCAACTAAATCTACTGAAATCTCATCATTGTCTCATGAGAAATTTAAGACTTATAATTTAGGTTATCTCAATTAGAGAAGAAATCTAATGAAATATATGGTATTATGTTGAAAGAGGTGGATTTATCAAGTTCTCAAGAAAAATTTAAAAGATAAATGGAAAAGAAGATGAATGAAAATAAGGAATAAATAGAAAATAATAAAAATGAAAATAAGGAAGAAATACAAAAATCCATGATTTCCATGGAAAATCTTCTCTTGGAGAGTCTTCATAATAGGGATGTGGAGATTCAAGGAAATCATGAGCATAAGGAGAATCATGTTGTTAAGAATAAATATCATATGGGGAACATCCTATTACAATTGGAGAGCACAAATATTGAATCACGAAACCATAATCATGAATATTCAATCCAACATCCACATCATTAGGGTTTGAAGTTAGCACCAAGGAACTACTACATTTTGAAGATAGATATGAGGAAGTTTGGTGGTAGTGATCTTGTAACATGGATATTTTATATGGATAAATACTTTGAGGAAGAAATACAAAAATCCATGATTTCCATGGAAAATCTTCTCTTGGAGAGTCTTCATAATAGGGATGTGGAGATTCAAGGAAATCATGAGCATAAGGAGAATCATGTTGTTAAGAATAAATATCATATGGGGAACATCTTATCACAATTGGAGAGCAAAAATATTGAATAATGAAACCATAATCATGAATTTTCAATCCAACATCCACATCATTAGGGTTTGAAGTTAGCACCAAGGAACTACTACATTTTGAAGATATATATGAGGAAGTTTGATGGTAGTGATCTTGTAACATGGATATTTTAGATGGATAAATACTTTTATCTACACCAAGTGGCATCCTTACAAAAGGTAAATAGTGTCGATGTTTTTAGAACAAGACCAACATGTATGGGATCAATGACTTTGTGAAAGGAAAAATGACTCTATTACATCTTGGTCCATTTTTACAAAGGAATTGATAGAAAATTACGGGGATATTAAGAACAACACATTCTTCAGTCGATTAGTAAATCTTCAAGTCTAGTTACAATGCACATTTAGCAATTCCAAAAGTTGAGTTTCAAAGTAAAGAATATTTCAGAGCATACTTTGTTAGACCTATTTATGGGAACTTTAAAGGAAATCATCGAACATGAGGTGCATCTCTTTGAACCTAAATCTCCAGAGCATGCATTCAATATGGAAATGAATGTTGCAATTATAAATATGGCCACTATAAAATCAATTTGATAATAACTATAACGAAGATCATGCCCCCTCTCCTAAACTAACAAGGTTGACTCCTCAAAAATAGATGAAAGAAGAGAAAAATGACTACGTTTCAACTTTGACAACAAGTATAATAAGGGGTATAAATGCAATGAGAATAAATTATTCTACATAGACTTTTAAGGGGAAGAAGATCAAGAATTGGAGCTGTCACAAGGTCTGGACGTAGTGGAGACTACTCCAACAATATCCTATCATGCATTGGCTAGCATCAACTCTCCACAAACCATAAACATAGAAGGATAGATCAAAAAGAAAAAGGTAAAAGTGTTGATTGATTCAGGAAGTACCCATAAATTCATTAGTTACAAATTAGAAAAAATTCTCAATTGTTTCATATATCTAGCTCTAGAGTTTCAAATAATGATTGCAGATGGAGGCACCATAAATATTAAGAGAAGTGCCATAGTATTAAGCTCAGTATGGGGGGGTATTTGTTGGACAATCCCATGATTTCAATACAAATGAGTGGTGTTGATTTTGCATTAGGGGCATAATGGTTACAATCATTGGGAACAATGAACTTTAATTTTAAATATATTTTTTGATCTCTAAACTACCATGGATATTCCACTGGAAAATTCGTCATAATATATGATAAAACTATACTTAAAAATATGAAATTCACACTATTAGGGTTTATTTATCTTTATATTTATGGATTTATAGATTATTGTTTATTGCATATGCATGCAAATTAAAAATTTGTGCAAAAAATAGAGAAAAATGAAATAAAAACTCATGAAACATAGTTGACATAAGATATATCCTAGGAAACACTTTTGAGAGAAAAAGTAGCTAGAAGGTGAGGAAACTCTACTCCGTTTGTCTAAATAGAAAATGGTTGCGAGTACAAAGGGCTACTATAATGTACACCTTCTCTTTGTGTGCGGTCTCCCTATTCCTCTCAGCTACTCTACTCATGCACCAAGTGCATTCGAAAATAATGGAACACCTTTTCTTCCTAGTGGTTTGGTTATAACACAACCTGATAGCCTACTAGTGGTTGGGTTTGACTCCCTCAAATATTAACCAACGTTACAATATGGAAACTTCTAGAGTCTTATTCATCATAATCATGTGGATATCCCATTTTCCATGATTTATGGGGTTTGAAGTGGCATCCTCTCAAATTATGGTGGTGAAAACAGGAAGGTCAACTTCTGAGTGACATAACTTTTTCATATAGATTCCAATTGAGGCGATTCTTGCATTGTTGGAAAATATCTTATGTAGAATAGGAAAAAAGGTGTGACACTATTGAGGAAAAAATTTTCCCTCAAAAAATGTTGTTTGATGCCTCAAAATGCTCTTGGACGGTTTTAGACCCTAATTTCCCAAAATTGGGTCTCATTGGTAAAAATGGTCGTATGATCTAATTCCTCTAATTTTTCCACTCTACAAGAATTGATATGGAAGAAATAAAATACAATGATGTGATATGCATCATTTTCATAAGATTTACATTAGAAGTAAAGGAAATTAAGCTTAGAGGTATCCAAGGGAAATCCTCTAAAGTGATAAGCTCTAATGGAATGAGAGTATTACTCGAAAAAGGGCACTAGGGTATAATGGCACAATTATGTTCACTAAATGTCCCAACGTCAATATTATATATGTTAGGGTATCTCCATAACACTTTCAAAACTCAGCCCAAGGTATTTGGATTAATTCGTAAGAGTCTTCCAGCTAATCGATATCATGACCATGTTATTCATTTGCAGTTGGGAAATGTACTAGAGATAAATGAGGAAGCGAAAATAATACTAGAAGTAGAAAATATCATGGAAACAAGGATTAAGTAGCCGAGTAACCCAAAAATTATGGAGTACATAATCAAACCTAAGAACCTACCAATGGAAGATATGACACGGGAAGATGAATTATTCTTGAAGAATCACTGGAAAATAGTCAAGTGTTGAGGACAACACTTTTTTTGTGGAGGGGCATGTCAAACCCTAGATAATACCTATGTTAACCCTAAAACCCCTTATTAAGCCCTAAATATTAAGTTATTACATTTCTATTTTTATACTATTATGTAGGCTAGAAGCTCCCATGGTCCCATTTTATTATATTGTACCCTTTGTCTCCTATATATAAAGTAAGACGACCTAGTATTAAGATAATCAAATATTGTCTTATACACTATATTGATTATAAAAGGAGGTTCCCCCATTAAATAAGACTATAATTATTTGTTTCTTATCATTTTCAAGGCACAATGATCATATATATACATCAAAATTTTCCTTTTCTTAAGTGGAATGGTATAATAAGTATGCTTTGTTCCGAATTTGGGGGTATGAAAATGAACATATTTGTGATTTTTATATTTTTACTTTTTTTTGTAGGCATCTTATAGAAATATAAATATTATATAGGGAATCTCGTATATGGCCACCTAAATTTTGAAACAATTGTATAAAAGGCTAGAAAAGAGGTGGAAAAGGTTGGATGGATGAGAATGATGATGAATGAGTATGGTAAGATGGTATAATGATATCTTCACAAGATCTAGTGTGATGGTTTTTTTATTTGTGCAAGGGAACTTATGAAGTGAAAATGGAAATGAAAGAAAATGAATTTGTGAAGTATCAAGGATATTGGTGAGCCTATGACTAATTTCTTCATGTGTGATTTTTTTGCATGGTACTAAGATTTCTTATGCCCTTTTGATTTTAGGTTCTTTATAGGGATACCTACATTCAACAAGACAATAAACAAGTTTTTATTTTTCCTTTTACTTCTCTCTCTCTCTCTCTCTGGGTAATGATTGCACTTCTTATTTTCACCATTTCCATTTTGTATCAGGCCTAAAAGGGTCTTCCTAGTGGAGAAAATTTATTGCAAACTCAAATAAATTTTTGTAGTCACACATTTTCCAACCACCTAATTTATCTATTGTTGACAAATGTTTCCAACTGTTGCCAACTTGGCTTCTCATTAACTCATCTCTACAAACTACTAAAGTAACCCATGCATTTGGTACTCTTGCAATTAATACAATATTTATAATACATTGATTAATTTGCTAGAAATTAGTTATATTAATTGCAACTTCAGATGCCCCCCTAAAAGTGGAAATTTGAGGCCCATCTTCAACATTTGATGCAACAACTTTCTTGTAGTTTCTACAATAAAATCTTGTGCTTGAATTTCACTTAATGGGATTACTAGACTTGAAGTGATTTACATAACATTATTTTCCTTGTGTTGACATGCAAAAACTAAACCATTCATATATGTGTGAAATCAATTCTTTGGATCTGTCATTGGCATTGGAAGGCTCATACATGGGTGGGTGTGGTGTTGTTGTCATAATCTAAGCATAAATATAGGTTATTAGAGCTTCCTGTGCTTGTATGGGATCTTATAACATCTCTAAAGAGGTGACCTTCCTTTAATAGGTGTTCATTAGGTCATGATGAAGCCGTTAATGAAGAATGGAGACATTCTATTGAAAAATATTGTGGGTTGTGTTATTTATAACCATCTGGAGGTTTTCTGTAGAAACCTGTAGGATTCTTATAAATACTTGTAGGTTTGCTATATAATATTCTATGCTACTTTTGTTCTTATTTGTAGTCACTAGGAGTGTTTGAGCTGCAACATAACTGAAAAATACTTATGTAAATTTTGTTATTTTTATTTTGTTTTTTCTTCTCTCTTTTTTTTTTTTCTCAAAGTACTAGTGCAATTGCTAGGTTTTTATAACACGTTTCCTCATGGTACTACAAGGAGGTGTCTACCATGATGTTTTTCTTTTTTGAGATGTTCTATATTTCTTGTGCTAGAGGCATTGATTGTCTTCAGTTTCTTCAATTATGGCAGTCCTCCTCATGATTTTATTGGATATGCACCTGTGCTATGGAATCAATTTCTTCTTCTTGTGATTATTAAATATTTGGTGCTTTACCCTCTTTCTAATTCATATAGTCCGAGGAATGAGACCAAAGAAAGTGATAAAATAATAAGATCTAAAAAATTTGCCAACAAGTCACCCATCACAATATTATTCTAGCCCAGGCATACTTAAATGTAGAATTCTCATGAGCCCTAATGCATTAATGTTGGTGCAATCTAAGTTGTTTAAGAAATGAAACTTAAAGGATAAAAAAGAGAAACATACCATAATGTAAAAATGGCTAGGAATATGATACATTGTGTAAGAGAAATATTTTAGAAGAGAATAACATAAAAGGAATGAAAATATATTTATTGAATGTGAAATATAGCATAGGACTAAATTAGGAGAAGAAGGTTTCTTTACTCCACAGTAAAGTCCTGTATTTATACTTTTTACAGGGATCTTTCACTGAGAGCTATGCCTCTCATTACATTTCAAATACCATGGGTAAATACCATGGTTTACAAAATCCATGGGTGAATAGCATTGGAAATATAATAAATTAAGATACCATGCTAAATATAATAAATTACAATACCATGGGTAAATACCATGGTTTACAAAATCCATTGGTAAATACCATAGATCAGTATTATAATTAAGATGGTAAAATTGAAATCATTGTGTGATTAGATTCTCACTTTAATATTATGATTTATTTTATTTATTTAAAAAAAAATGTGTTGACGGTGCTGAACCCACCAACATTCAAGGGGATCTCCCCATAAGAAGTCCCAACTAGACCTCAGACTATTTGGAGTAGGAGTCCCATCAGTGGGTGGTAATGTAGTACCTTGACTGCGGTAGCGCACAAAGGTAAGTATGATGATTTTGGTTGGAAGAAATACTGTGACCTTACAACGAGTCAAGTGAGATGCATGGGGGTTCTAACACACATAGGGGAAAATGAAGTGTGTCCCTTAGAAGCCTGTAATAGTATGCAACAAAGGAACACAAGAGAGGAATGGCATCACAAGTTGGAAGCAGAATAGTCCATAAACCAAAGCGATGAGTTAATCCAACAATATGCCTTCAACAAGATTCATACAATTGCATACAAAATAATTCATAAGCAAATGCATAAGTTAAACAACATACATTGCTAAAGTAACTAGAATAGTCGAACTACAATAAAAACATATGCATGAAAACATGCTGGATCATTTATATTATCAAGTGAAATTTACATCCATACATACACCATTGACAACTACTAGCCCCAATAGTGGAACATTACAGTCAACACCATCTGCTCCTCCAAAGTAGTGTTCTTGCTCTATGCTGTGGAGAAGCCAAGGCTTGTCACAGTACTCCCAAGCCTTCTCTAATCCTAAGCCTAGCCAAAAGCTTGGCTCTCAAAATATTTCTCTATGAGTTATGAGGTTCTATTTATAACAAAGGGTGGGGTGACCCTTGACATTCCCCTTTGACTCTTTGAATACCCTCATGAATCTTCATCTCCTTTACAAATAACTCTTTACATTACATAGTGACTGTTCACATTCTACTAATGACACTTGGAATTTCACTTACAATATATTTACAAATAATATAAAATTTCCACATATACCCATGTGGGACAAGATATGCTATAGTTAGCCTAACAAGACAAACACTATGACTTAGAAGCATGGTGAAATACCAACTTGACAACATCCTCTTGATGATCTTCGACGATGAATTGATACAAAGCTTCGTATTGCATTATGGTGTCCCCATACTGTATGATGATGTCTTTCTGGAAAAAAAATATTTCCTCCATGGCATCTAGGTATATGGTCCTGGAGCCATTTTCCAACTCATCTTGAAGCATGCGTAACATTTTACTGAGTGTGTTTGGACCACCAATGTACTTCTGCATGTTTTCTGTGCTCAGTTGCAAGTCATTGTTGGTGGCCTCTCACATTAACTGCTCCATGTACTTGTTGACCTCCAGCCAAACTTGGCTCTTTTCAATGGCTTGGGTGAGGGAAATGATTGAAGGGATCCTATGTGTCCTCACCATGACATCTAAACTCTTGAACAACTATGCATAGGAAGCCTCAATGATACTGATTACCGGAAGGAGTTTCTCATAGTTTCAGATCAACGTCCGAATCCATGCTTTGTCTAGATTTACCTACGGCTTCATTATCTTGTGCAAGTAAAGCGAGGCTCCCTTATATATCATTGTCTATTCCTATACGTGTGGAATAGGAGCATGTATGTCCTTGAGAGTTTGGGCAATCTTTATGCACCACTGCTGAAAACCATATAGATGGATAACTGCCTTGTGCATGGTGACAAATCTATCATAAAGTTTCTGCATGGTGGTCTCAAGAGCTGATACTTCATCAAGTATCGCTTTCCTCATATCTGCCATAGCGGATCCTGCAGATGTTTCTGCCCTCTACCTGGACGCTTGCAAGTCCTTTGCATTTTGATCATTCTATGCGAACAAGAACTTTACACTTGAGCTCGTGGATTTTGCATAAGCCTTGGTGGCGTTGGCCATGGAAGATGGATGCTTTCTAACATATGACACTATCACCCTTTCCTTCATAAATGAAGGTAATGCATTATCATCGAGGAAATTTTTTCTCCGCTCCTGTACAGTCTTTTATTGCAACTCTTCAAAGGATATATTGTACGCATCCATCATTGGATCATCATCAAGGGGGACAATGTCTCCTTGCTCGCTCAAGATTGGTTATGATACTAGAGGTGGTGGATACTGTGGGACAACCTCATATGCTTTGGTATGAGGTCGATATCTTTGTCCCACGACTCTTGTGCCAACTTCGTGTCCATCTCTTCAACCATTTTCTCGATCTTCTGAGCAAGCTTCCGCTCCAAAAACTATTCACACTCTTCTTCATCTGCTCGCTATTCTGACTCTTCCACCTATATTGGCACAATTTTCTCGATGATCACACCTTTCCCTTATTCTTGTTCCTATTTCTACTTCTCTTTCCTCTCTTTCCTTCTTGGCTCCTGCTCTTCTTTCAACTTCTTCTCTGCTTCCTTCAGCTTCCTTTATGCTTCCTCCAACCTTTTCTTCTCTGTCTTCCTTCACTTTTCTCTCTTTATGCCCTATTTACTCTTTGCCTCCACTGCTAAAGCTACTTTCTCAACGAGAGCATATTCTTTAAACTTGCAGCTTTGCTCGGCCTCTGGGTTCTTGAAAATCTTTCTTACTATTGTTGTTGTTGTTGCTTCTTGCGGTGCTTCTATCTACAAAGAAACTTTCCATTCTATAGCCATGCTGACCAACTCATTAGTCTTCGAGGAGTTATAACAATACCTTTAAGGATTTTCCTCTGCCCAATGAAATGTTCTGTGGATTCATGGATAATACACCTTCACATAGTGGTTCTTGCAGATACAGTAGGGAGCATACAAATTGTCATCTTTGGTGTCGAAATAAAACTTTTCTAAGTCCTTGGCCTCAAAATCCGCATCCTTCAAGCTCCTAATCTCGTGCAATCCATTTGGAAAAGGAAGAGCAAGCTATGATGTCTTCTTCCTCCTATGCAGCCCTTGTGATAACCCTATGGAGATGTGATATGCAACCTCTTGCATGACCACCAAACATCCTAATGAAGGTGCCACCGAGTGAGGCATACCAATCTGTAATGTTAAGTATTACCTCCATCGCTTCTTGGGACATGTAATATGGATCATGTTCAAAGATCAACTTGTAAACCAAGATGATGAAATGATCAGATATCCTCACCATGACTCCTTGGTAGCTGCACTCAGAAAGAAACTTGCAATAAATATTCATGACAATCTTTGATGGTGTCCATGTCCAACCCATGCTAGGAAATTGATGCAGGAACATATTTCATGAAGTAGGTACGTGGAAATATAGAATATTGCTTTCTCATCCTTGGGCATATCTTGGGCATTAGTCACATGTAATTTTAGTTGAAGAGCCAACATATCTGATCAGTTGAATGGCATTTTGTCATTCGCCAACTAGTCCAACACAACCACCCAATTTTGCAGAAAGGTCTCCATTCTCTCTTGACACATGGCGGCAACTTCCAAAAATAGCTCAAGTGTAACTCCAACTACTAAAAATAGATCCCTATTTTTAGGGATGTTTTTTTTCTTTTTGTTTTTTATTTTTTGGGAAAGGTGCCATGCACGCACAGAGAGATTGTGCAGTTCCAGGGAAAACTATGCAACTCGCTGGCACATGCATCGGGCAGCTGCTAAGGGAATTCTTTTGCACAATTCTTGGGCTGAGTGGCTCTAGCTGATTCTCATGCTCTGTGCAATTTCGCAACTGAAGGTAGGTTTCCAACTAGGCTCTGTACAATTTTGGAGCCAAAGCTCACTGTTGGCTTGAATTGCACATTTCCTGAGAGCAAGGTTGGTTGCCCTCTACGATTGCACAACTCACTAAGGCAATGCTAGAACCAGATTGCAACCAATTCAAGAGGTCAGCTTGTGGTTAGACAACAAAGCAAGTAAGCTATAAAGAAACATATAAAACTCAATGAAAGCACAAGTACCTAGGTCATTGTGAGATAAGATGTTGGCATTTTAGTAGGGAGGCTCCAAAACAAAGCATAGGAAAAATTTTGGAGGGTGGTTGTAGCTGCTACAACATTGGTGACACACTAGTAGAACTTTAGCTCTCTGTATGGACCTTGTCTCGTGTAAAACGAGTCTAACTCTTCTGAAAGTATTGTCCGTTTCTTTGATCATCATGGATTCTTCAATAGCTTGAGCTAAAGATATAGTTCCTACCATTCTCTTTTATCGGCATCAGACATACGAAGCAAAGTCTGAGTTTTTTCGATTGGGGATGAGGGGTATATTAATGCACAAGTAATATAGACTGTCATAGTTTTAGTTTCATTTCTTGTGTTTCTCCACTGCTAGCAAGCCTAAATAGTACACAAATGAAGTCCCCTCAGGAACACAAGCATTTCTCCACTGCTAGTTAGCCTGGATAGTACCCCGATGGAGTTACTTGCTTCACCTCCCCGCATAGGAAGCCTTTCTCTTCTTTTTCCTTTATTTTATTTTTTTCATTTTTCAAAGAATTGTGCATATGCACTTATTTATTTCATGAGGCGGAAGAGGGATCCCGACTTATTGAGAGCAAAAGAGGTTCTCCTTTCAGAGAAGGTTGTTTATATATCCCTATGACATACTTGTTAAGGTTTTACCCCTCACCTTACTCTACTTGACTGAGTTGACAAGGGTTAATAAAAAATAGAAAATCGATTAGAGTAGGTGGTACTAGTTAATAGTGCACGCGTTATGATTTAACCAAGACACACTCTGAAAGGAACATATTTTCCATTAGGGTATCATCGACTGAAAGAATGCAAGATCTTAAAAAAGAAACGGAATAGACAGAAAACCAAATGTTGATCATTGTACAAGTCCTCTTGTATTTCACCTTGCTTGTCTCAAGAATCCAAACATAGTTTCATGGGAAGATCATCCTATGGGTGCATAAACAAACAACAAGCAAAGGAAAGAAGTAAAATGAAGCAAAACAAGTAAGTAAAAACAAAACAAGAAAGCAAACACAAACATGAAAGTAAACACTACTCCTACTCCTAAGCTAAAAAGTGCATGGGCCTACTCACACGAAGTGATATTTCCAATGCAACCACCGACGCATTGGTTGGCTCATGTAAGTGATGACACGACTTACAAGAAACATATTCAGGAAAACCAACAAACAAGAAAGTTAAAGAAATGAAAACCAACACATTTAAAGTTTGAATGCATCAAGACGACAAGAATGTACACCCTTTTGACCTTGACAAATGAGAAAATTGTAGAAAATCCCATTGATTCACAAGCTCATGCAATGTACTAAAGCACGGGACAAGAATCTACTTCTACTTTCAACCAGCGAAAGCCAATAGATCAATGAAAATAATATGAACAAGAAGAAGATAAATCAATGGCACATAACACAATAAGTATCCGGGGAAAGACTCAGCTAAAAACCCCCACTATTTGTATATCATTAAAGCAAAAATATGAGTGAATATACAAAGCTTGTTCTCAGTAGAACAATTCCACACAAGTATGCTGAACTCTCTTAGCTCACAAGCAAACTCTTGGCCAACACTTAGCCATTTATACAACTCTCCAAACCCCTAATATTTGCGTAATTCCTAGGGTGAATAGCCTGTATTTAAAGGGAATTCATGCTTCCAAAACCACGCTATTGAAACATAGGCCCTTCTCTGATTGCATGCAAGATATTTACAACTCAATAAATCACACAACTAATAGTACACTGTCCCTGCACTCTAGTCTCAACTGGGTGTTTCTCAGAATTAACATGCATGAGTTTTTGATGAGGGAATCTTTAGTTAACTAGAGTGACACTTGTGGATCCACTAGTGCACCAACTGATTATTGAATGTTAACTCTCTATTAGTTCCATAAACATTTTGAAACTAATTTAACTAAACAAAACTCAATAAAATGATTTATACTCACAATTAAACTCATCTTGCCCCACCAAAATTTAGGGAGAACATCTACATGACTTCAGAAAGGCTTCCAACTCGAAATTACTAAGCTAATTAAGTTAATTAAACTTAATTAACTATTTACAAGTTGCTATGAGAATATAATTCAATTTTAATTCTCAGTTTAATTCAAGGACAAATTAAACTGGAATTTCTTATTTCCATTTCTCAACACTCCCTCTCAACAAGAAAGGGATTATCAGCTACCTTGATCCTGTCTCTGTGAAACTTGAATTTACATCTTGACAATGCCTTTGTCAAAATGTTAGCATATTTCTCCTCCATGGGAATTTACTCTAACAACATAATCCACCTCAATACACAATCTCTGAGATGATGATATCAGATATCAATATGCTTGGACCGATCATCAAAAAATGGATTTTCAGAGAGTTTGATACAACTCTGATTATCGCAGTAAATCACAGTTGGATCCATCTGCTGAAAAAACAAACCAACCAAGATCTTCCTCATCCAGATGATCTCACATGCTGCTTGACCCACATCCATGTACTTTGCCTCTACCGAACTGAGTGCCACCAATCACTGTTTCCTGTTGTACCAAGAAACTACCGGTGAACCAATCCTAAAGATCCCTCTTGATTTGCTCTTCAGGTCAAATGGTGATATGGATTTAAATAGGAACACAATAGATTACAGATATAACCATACATATAGAGATGCAATAGAAATAAAACTTCTTTTCATTACTGTAAAGTACTAAAATATGCTTACAAACAGAAATGGAAGTAAACTAGCTAGGGTGATGGTAGCTTATCTCTGAGAAGAGATGTGGTGGCTAGATGCCTCTAAACATCCAAAAACCCTAAAACATCCAAAAATCTAACCCTAGAAGATGAAATGCCAAACTATGGGCCTTGTTTGGGTAAATTGGTACATCAACTTCCCGGGGTCGTAACTTTGGCATATGATATCCATTTGACGTGCACAATATCTCATTAGAAATATCTATCCGAGAACTACAACTTTGGGAAGAGAAAAATTGGTCCATGGACCCATGTTGCTCCCAGTTTTCCCAAAAAAAGTTGTTTAGGGCCTCAAAATGGCTCCGGAAGTTCAGGACTTGAAAAAATGCTAAAAATAGTAAACTGTGCTACAATTAAGGAAACTGAAAAGCTGAAAGAAACAATGGTGGGGGTCCAAGTGGAATTAGCGGGTGGCCACTAATATCCACCTGGATCAGATGGAATCCCTACCCAATCTACATTGGTGAAGCCTTAAAGCTTCACTCCCTCTGTCCGTTTATACCATAATCCATACTGAGAAGTGCCCCTGAGGTATCTCAACACATGATTTTCCACCTTCCAATAAAGCTTGGTAGGCCTAACCATTGCCTGACTAAGCTGGTTAACTTCATAGCACATATCTATTCGTGTGCTCACCAAGTACATGAGTGAACCCAAAAGCTGCCTATAAACAATGGCTTCCACTACTTCCCCTGAAGTAGCATCCTCCTTCCTCCAATTATTTTCTAGAGGAGTCTCCATGGGTTTGTTGCTCACCATGTGAATCTCCTGAGTATCTTGTTGGCATACTTACCCTGAGACACAAACAACTCCCCATCTCCTTGCCATACCTCCATGCCAAGAAATTAATGCATGAGCCCAACATCCTTCATCTCTTGCAAGGTACCCCTTACAAGACTTGATCATCTAATCATCACCTATTAGTATGCGATCATCAACATAAAGTACAATGACCAAAAATTTACCTTCCACCACTATGTGGTACAGGTTTGCATCTGCTTCATTCTTCGTGAAGCATAACCCAGTGAAGTAGCTATCTATCATAGTGTACCAAGCACGGGGTGCTTGCTTCTACCTATACAACGCTCTCTTGAGTCGACACACATGCGACTCACAGGCAAAGGTCTCAAACCCTTTAGGCTGCTCTATGTACACCTTCCTCAATCATACAATTAAGGATAATTGTCTCCACATCCATATGATGTATCTTTCGACCCATTTGTGCTAATAGTGCTAATATAGATCTGAATGACGAGTATCTTGCAACAAGAGAAAAGGTCCCATCATAGTCAATCCCCTTTACCTATGAAAACCCATGGGCCACAAATCTAGCCTTATGCTTCTCCACACTACCATATGCAACTTGCTTTACCTTGTAAATCCAATGGAATCTCACCATTGACTTGTCCTATGATCTCGGGACCACATCCCAAACCCTTTTACAAACTATGGAGTCATACTCCTCCACCGTGGCATCAAAACAAACTGGCTACTACACTTCTTCCTTTAAGGAAGATGGATTTGTCACAACACTTTCGCCCATAAGATCCATGTATCCAGTGTACCTCTCAGGTGACCTCCTCTGCTTGTGCTGAGAAGTGGGTGCTACCATAATCTCCCGTTCATCATCCAACAATCTGTTAGCCTCTCTAGTGTGCTTTCTTCCCTCTCTGGAAGACTTTGCCTGAGTGAATGTCTCCACTCCTAGATCCTCTACATGTGGCTACTCCACATCAAGGGAAAATCACATGGAATTCTCCTCATGGAATCAAACATCCCTACGACCACTGTCATCCTGCTGGTCAGAAAGTACAAATGATAGTTGTGAGGTGTATTAGTGTACCCCAAAAATATCCCCAACTTTGCTATTGGATCAAGCTTCTTCTGTGCATCTTTGGTCACATGGAAATATACCAATGACCCAAAAATCCTGAAGTGACCAAAATTTGGCCTCTTATTAGAATAATCCTCCTCCAGCGTCTTCATCTCAAGTATCTGTTGTGGGCTACGATTCTTAACATAAGATGCTATGTTACATGCCTCACCCCACAAGTGTAGTGGTAGGCCCTGATCATGTAAAATTTCCCTTGGTTCCCCTACTGTGCTTTTGTTCTTCCTCTCGGCTACCTGATTCTACTAAGGGTTATGGGGTGCGGTCAACTCCCGTTTAATCCCTTCCACTACACATAAGTTCTTAAAATCGTTTGAGACATACTCACCACCATTATCACTCCATAGAGCTTTAACCTTCTTTCCTGACTCTTTCTCCACCAATGCGTTAAACTCACAAAACTTTGTGAATATTTGATCCTTTTTCTGCATAAAAAATATCCAGGATTTATGAGAATAGTCATCAACAATTATAACATAATACCTGTGTTTGGTCATGGATGCTATCGAGAATAGTCCACATACATTTGAATTGACTCACTCTAGAATAGCCTCTACTCGACTGTCTCTGTCGTGAAAGGAATACTTGGTGTATTTTCCTAAAGTAAACCCCTTGTATGCATCAAATTGCTCAAGCGTACCTTTGGGAAGACCCGTGATGCAAGTGGCCCAATCACATGTGCCAAAAATCGCCAATGTCTCGGATCTGCATCCTTTTTTCTTTTGTGCTCAAAGCAACACACTCCTCTAAATCCAACTTATAGAGATTCTTCACTCGAAACCCTATATTCTTTATTTGACCTATGGCTATGTGTTGAAGGAACACCTTTCCTTTAAAGAAGATCACATCATAGCCTCTATCCTCAAGCATGTCAACAGATACAAAGTTCTTCTTCAGCCCAGGCACATACATAACATTCTTCAAGGTGATTATAGTCCCATGCTCCCTTTGAAAAGTAATCATGCCCAATCCAGTAACACTATACTTCCCGTCATCACCTATCTCGATATGCATCTGGAGATCTTTCTTCTGCAGGTCACTAAATAACCCTTGTCGCCAGTCATGTGGAATGAAGCTCCACTGTCAAAGTACCATACACTTCCCATCATTGATGACACCATGCATGCAATGAGGAAACATTCCAATTTGAATTGGGAGGCCAAAGCCTCACCTGCCGCTCCTCTTGGGGAATTATTCTTGGACTTCTTGAGTGGACAATTTGTAGAAAAATGGCCCATCTCATGACAATGAAAGCACTTAATGTTCGTCATGTCTTTCTTCTTACCTCCATGATAAGAATCCAATTTGGAATGGGAAGCTTTCCCTTTCCTCTTCTCTGCCTTACTTGCTAAAGCACAATTCTCTTCATCATCATTCATTGATGAAGAGCCATCCCTGATGTTCCTCCTGATCTCCTCCTGCATCAAATCCAACCACAGTTGTTCCTAATCTGGCAGCTTCTCTCGACCATTAACAGAGTCCTGATAATTATGCCAATTCTTTGGGAGTCACAGAAGAGAAAGACTCACCATATCATCCTCAACAATCGTGATTCCAATACTTCGAAGTTCATCATGACATTGAGTGAACTTGGTCAAGTATTATGGAATCATCTTGGCTTTCTCGATTTTTATTTTTCAAAGTTTGTCCTTCAGTGCCAATTTCCTTTGGTCACTGCTATTCTGATACAAGTCTATTAATGCTTTCCACATATCGTATGGATTTTCGTTGCCATGGAGACTCGAGACATTGTGGCCTCGAACTCCCTCAAGGATTATCCACCTTGTTTTGCCACACATTTCTTCCATTCGGCCAAATTCTGTGCATCTGATGTTGCTGTCTTAGGAATTTCTTAATCAACAAATTCCTTCAAGCCATTATCCTCTAGCACAACCACCATTCTGTCTCTCTAGGCTATAAAATTCGAGTTTCCTTCCAAGGCATACTCGAGTTGCATACCATAGAACGTAATCTTCCAATCCTGAAGTATTTATTGCAAATTCGAATTTCACCTATAACCCAAAACTCAAAACTTCGAAATCTCCTCTAGTATACAGTCTTCAGCTTTGATACCATGTAGAAAATCATGTATATTCAAAAGCTCATGCAATGTACTAAAGCATAGGACAAGAATCTACTTCTACTTTCAACGAGCAGAAGCTAGTAGATCAATGAAAACAATATGAACAAGAAGAAGATAAACCAATGGAACATAATAAAATAAGTATCTGGGGAAAGCCTAAGCTGAAAACCCCCACTATTTGTATTGCATTAAATCAGAAATATGAGTGAAGATACAATGTTTTTTCTCACTAGAACAATTCTACACAAGTATGCTCAACTCTCTTAGCTCACAAGCAAACTCTTAGCCAACACTTAGCAATTTTGAAGCTCTCCAGGCCTCTAATATTTTGCATAATTCCTAGGATGAATAGCTCATATTTAAAGGGAATCACGCTTCCAAAACTATGCAATCCAAACATAGTTCCTTCTTTGATTGCATGCATGATATTTACAATTCAATAAATCACACAACTGATAATACACTGTCCTTGCACTCTAGTCTCAACTGGGTCTTTCCTAGAATTGACATGCATGAATTTCTGATAAGGGAATCTTCAATTAACTAGTGTGACACTTCTGGATGCACTAGTGCACCAACTGATTTTTAGCTCTCTATTAGTTCCTCAAATAGTTTGAAACTAATTTCACTAAGCACAAATCAGTAAACTGAGTTATCTAATTACAACTCAAAATTAAACTCATCTTCGACCCCTAAAACTTAGGGAGAACATATACATGACTTCAAAAAAACTTCCAACTTGAAATTACTAAGCTATTTAGGTTATTTAAAATTAATTAACTATTTACAAGTTGCTATAAGAATCGAATTTGATTTTAATTCTCAGTTTAATTCAAGGAAAAATTAAACTGGAATTTCTTGTTGCCATTTCTCAACACAAACATCCAGAAAGAAGAAAATTTTTGTTTCACGACATGGCTTGCTATGTATGACTCCTCGAATGCATGAGTGATATGATCATGTGATTTTGGTGGAGGATGTGAAAGCTGTAGATTAGATTGATTTCCAATGTGAACAAGAGAGTGATGAGGAGCCTGGGGAGATCCAACAAATTTATGATCAGAAGTGGAACTATCCTCAAGGCTGCGATAACGTGAAATAACCATAAACTCGGGCTGAAGTGCCTCGACATATTGAGGGGTTTCCACTTCATCATAAGATATATCATCAAATACTGGTGGCTTAGAAAGATCAACAATGAGTGAATCAAAATTGTGATCAAATGAATGAGTAAAAAGATCACAACAACCACGATCAAAAAATTCAAGATGTACATCGACATCCTCATGATCTAACAAATCATACAAAGGGTTTGATGAGAAACATAACTTTCCACCCTCTAAACTTCCATAAATGAAAGATGACAGGTCAAGTGAAATCAGAAAGAAATATTTGTCCTCTTTGTAATCAAATGACAAGATGTCATCCTATGTGTTCTATGAATGATCCGAAGTAGAGAAATCCGGGGAAGAATTTTCACAAGAAAAATAGGAAGTGGCAAAATCATAGAAGATGTCAAGATAGAGAAGATGAGGTGTAGACAGAAGGAGGTCATTCTTCACTGTGACTTCTTCTTTAGATTCCCATACATACTCGTAAAAAATGATAGCGCGGGTTGGTTTCTCAACACCAACTCCATCGACAACTTGATCCTCGTGAACATCACATCTGGAATCTGGAAAGGATGAACACAAGACACCAAAATCTGGAGGATCAAAGGAACCCGTGGACAAAGGTTGAGAAAAGGAGATCATGTGACAAACATCAGGGTTTTAGTCCAAATATGCATAGAAATGCAGAGCAGGTGGGGTTGGAGGATGTGAGAGTTCAATAGGTTGGTTAGTAACTTCTCCCACCTCGTCTTGTGGATCTAGAGTTGTCTGATGAGAAGAGGATGGCGAGTAACTTGTGACAACGATCTTGTCCACCTTAGATTCAGAAGCTCTAACATTGAGGTATGCTGGGAGGGGTTTGAATGATTCTAATTCGTGTGGAATGTTAGATATGTGAAGAAGATTTGAATTTCTTCTCTCAAAAAATTCCAGTCAACTTCATCTTCTAGGAATTGAAAAGAAAGATTACGATAGAATTGCCACAATTGCACAACAGACTCATCACATGCTTTACATAATTCCAATATTTTGTGATTAATTGCTTTACGGTCAAAACAAAATAAAGCACAAAATAACTCTCTAATGATGTCATTTAAAGAGTGAAAAGAGGTTGTGGCAATGTGAGACACCATTTCGTAACTCACCTTTCGAACGTGTAAGCGAACAACCCACAGGCAATGTTGTCCGAGGGGACTTCATTCCTCTCACAAAAGTCTAAGAAGGAAAATCTGTGTATTAATAGGGCTACTCCACCTTCACCATTATATCTGATTCATGACACCATTGATGACATCATCCGACACTTCAAAATCATGAGTGTGAGAAAAACATGTCGGAGTTGAGATTGTGGTGTAAGTCATGAATGATGTACAAATATTCAATACATGACTTTGAGGGTTCAACTTGTCATCTGGCCCTCCTTCTAGCACTAGAAATGTTGATGATGTTGGACCCGAAAACATTCAAGGGGATATCCCCGATAAGAATTCCCAACTAGACCTCAGACAATTTGGAGTAGGAGTCCCAACAACGGGTGGTAATGTAGTGCCTTGACTGTAGTAGTGCACAGAGGTTGGTATGATGAATTTGGTTGAAAGAAAGTGTGTGACCTTGTAGTGAGTCAAGTGAGATGCATGGGGGTTCTAACACACAGAGGGGAAAAGGAAGTGTGTCCCTTAGAATCCTGTAATAGTACGCAACCTGAAAGGAACACACAAGAATAATGACATCACAATCTAGAAGTAGAATAGTAAACAAACCATATTGACGAGTTAATCCAACAAAATGCCTTCAAGAAAGTTTATAGAATTTCTTACAAAATAGTTAATAATAAAATTCCTAAGTTAAACAACATACATTGCTAAAGTAACCAGAACAACCAAACTACATTAACAACATATGCATGAAATTGTGTTGGCTCAGTTATATTATTAAGTGAAAGTTCCATCCATACATACACCATTGGCAACTACTAGCCCCAATAGTGGAACATTATAGTCAACACCACCTGCTCCTCCAAAGAAGTGTACTCACTCTACACTTTGGAGAAGCCAAGCCTATTCAAAATACTCTCAAGCCTTCTCTCAGCCTAAGCCTAAGCCTATTCAAAAGATCGGCTCCCAAAATCCTGGTATATGATTTATGAGGTTCTATTTATAACAAAGGGTGAGGTGAAACTTGACATTCCCCTTTGACTCTTTGACTACCCTCATGACTCTTCAACTCCTTTACAAATAACTCTTTATATTACATAGTGACTTTTCACATTCCACTAATGACATTTGGAATTTCACTTACAATATATTTACAAATAATATACAATTTCCACATATACCCCTGTGGGACAAAATAGGCTAGATTCAACCTAACAAGACAAACACTATGACTTACAAACTTGGAGAAAGACCAACTTGGCAACATCCTCTTGATGATCTTTGGTGATGAGCTGATACTAACCTTGGTACTACGCTATGGTGTCCCCATACTGTTTGATGATGTATTTATGGAAACAAAATCTTGTTCCCATGGCATCTGGGTATATGGTCCTAGAGCCTTTATCCAATTCATCTTGATGCATGCGCAACATTGTCCTAAGTGTGGCTAGACCACTAATGTAATTCTACATGATTTTGTGCTCAACTGCAAGTCATCGGTAGTGGCCTCTCACATTAACTGCTCCATGTACCTGTCAACCTCCAACTGGACTTGGCTCTTCTCAATGGCTTGGGTGAGGGAACCGATTGAAGGGATCCTATGTGTCCTCACCATGACATCCAGACTCTTTAACAACCATTCATAGGAAGCCTCAATGCTATTCATGAGTGAAGGGAGCTACTCATAGTTTCGAATCAACATTCGGATCCTTGTTTTGTCTAGATTTGCCTGCGGCTTCATTATATTGTGCATGTAAAGAGGGGCTCCCTTGTATCTTATTGTCCATTACTGTACGTGTGCAATAAAAACATGTATGTCCTTGAGAGTTTGGGTAATATTTATGCACCACATTTGAAAACCATATAGATGGAAAAATTCCTTGTGCATGGTGACAAATCCATCATAATGTTTTTGCATGGTGGTCTCAAGAGCTGATACTTTAGCAAGTATCACTTTCCTCATCTCTACCATAACGGATCCTGCGGATTGTTTTGCCCTCTGCCTGGCCGCTTGCAAGTAATTTTCCATTTAATCATTCTATGCTAACAATAACTTTACATTTGAGCTCGTGGCTTCTGCATAAAGCCTTAGTGGCATCAACCATGGCAGATGTATGCTTTCTAATATTTGACACTATCACCCTTTCCTTCATAAATGTAGGTGATGTATGATCATCCAGGAAATTCTTTCTCCATGTCTGTACAATATTTTTCTACAACTCATCAAAGGATATATTGTACACGTCCATCACCAAATCATCATCAAGGAGGACAACCACTCCTTTCTCACTTGGGACTGGTTCTGATACTGAAGGTGGTGGAGACTGCAGGATGACCTTAGATGCTCTCGACATGAGGTCAATATCTTGGTCCAATGGCTCCTATGGAAACTCTATGTCCATCTCTTCAACCATTTTCTCAATCTGTTGAGCATGTCCCCGATCCTACAATTGTTCACCCTATTCTTCATCTGTTGGTTGTTCTGACTCTTCCACTTGTATTGGCACAATTTTCTCTATGATCGTGCCTTGCCCTTCTTCTTGTTCCTGTTTCTGCTTCTCTTCTCTCTCTCTCTCCTTATTAGCTCCTGATCTTCTTTCAAATTCTTCTCTGTTCTCTACAACTTCATTTTTGCTTCCTCCTGTTAGCCTCCTACTGCAGCAGGTTATTCATCTTTCATGATCGACATTTCTACATGCCAAATATGTCATACTTTGCATGCTGCAATGTTCCATATTTGCTACAGAGGCTGAAAAGGTGTCCATGAGAGTGTGCTAGCTGAAGTACCACTGCTATCTTATTATTGCAAATTCACCATGAGGAGACACATCTGCTTATTATATTCAATGGATGGCCCAACAGTTCAATCTGGACCATTGGAAGAGATAAGTGTAGATGTAGATAGGAGGACAGAAAAAGAAAAAATTGAAAAAGCTAGGTCTGCAAGTCCAAGTGCACCCGAACTTAAAAGAAGAAAAAATGTTAGGTGTATTAGGATGGGTAGGTAGTCTAAGGTTGCAGAAGACAACTGGTAATCACTGGGGATTCTATCAAAAAAGGCTCATCTCATGTGTGAATTGGTACCATGGAAATTGGTTGGCAGTACAACAAGGAAGCATGACTAATTCCCCTTTCATTTCCCCAAAAATCATTAATTAACATCCCCTTAAGGACCTTGGGATCTGCCCAAGCAATCCAGCTCCACTCCATTTTTATTAAAGCCAAGTTTACAGCCTAGTTGACTTAGTGAAAAGAAGCCACATTTCTTGTGTAAAAATTAATCTTTGCACAAATCATTCAATTTCCTATGTTTAAGTTTCTAGTCTCTAAACTTACCATGCATAGATCCCTTCTCATTGCTCAGAGCTCATATTAACATCTAACCCTATTATTTAGCTCCCTAAAATCAGTTCCCAGCCCCTATTCTATATAAAAAGCCCAAAAATGCTAAATATCCCACCCCCATGGTAATTATAACCAAATAATTTAAGTCGGGAAACATTAGGTCCACTTGGGGCCCACTGTTAACCCCTCCGCGTTCACTTAGGATTTATTTAACTCCTGGTTAAATAAATAACCATATTAACCCCCCCCCCCCCACATTCCATTTTTGGGATTTATTAATATTCGATTAATAAATAACCGAAACCCGAACTTATTAAACCTTAACCTAAAGTCTAAAACCAACCCGTAGCCGTGAAAAATTGTCATTTAACGCACGCGCTAGTCCACTAAACTTCGATCATTTCTCTCTCCCATCCATCGTTGGATCGACTTTCATAGATCTGATGGTCGACATGCATATTGGGCGCCCCTTCATAGCGGGATGATAGCACCCGATGGTCGACGGTTTCACTGTCGTACACCGGGATAGCTGTCGCCCTTCTATTGCATCAGGTCGCCCTTGACACATACCGCTCCCGTACCAAAAGCGGTTTGACGCAAACCGCTTACTGCCTTCCCCGCATGCCCTTGTCACTACATGACATTGCTGCCATGTCACCTGCCATTGTACTGTACTTATGCCATGTCACCTGCTGACGTCATCTCCCTGCCACCTGTCAACTGCCACATCATCTTCCACGTCAGCTGCCATGTCATGTTTCGTACCCGCTACCCGACAAAAAATATGTCATGATGACATCATCCTGGGAAAGCGCCAAAGTGCCAAAATTCTGAAAAGATGGGTTAAAAGTTGTGAAAAGAACTATTTTTAGTTTATTTCTGTTTTTGTTGCGAAAACAATGTGCATGCGTTTTTCCGTTATTTTGGGAACTTTGGCAGCCTGTCAACCTGCAAATTCGACACCGTGGTTCTTCTCAGCAGCTCAATTTCTACTTGTCAAGTGCCTTTGGCGTCCTCATAACAGGTATTTACCCAATTTTATACCCGAAACCCTGCTTTTCATACTTCTCTGTTTAAAATTCTAAAAGACCCCGCATTTGGCTTTCAAGGGTACTCCCACCAATCACTCATTGTCCTGCACTTATCATTTGAGCTGGTCATTCTCTACAAACTTACAATCTGAGCTTATTTCCTTTGCAAAAGGGTTATTCCTCCACTCTATTCATTCATATTCGCCCATGAACTACTGAAATCTCCGAGTCATTAAGTCAAGCCACCCCAGTATCCTATTTTTCATTGGTTCTAACCTCTTTTCCTAAAAAGGAATCCTTAATTTCCTTTCCCATCTGCAAGCTTGTGCCCCTTAGGTGAAACTCGGACTCCATCCTCTCAGCATTGTGTCGAGTGTCCACAAAACCTCTAATTTTGACCTGCCACTTTCTGCTTAACATGAACTCTATACCGTGAGGTCCATTTGAAATAAAAATCAGTGGTTGTACCGGTCATAGTGGCCTCAGAGCCTGAAACTCTGCCTCTTGTTGCTATTTCGCCTTTATTCCAGTCAATCAAAACAATACAAGATATGGAGACCCTAGTTGCCCTGAACATTACTCCTCTGAATGCCCCACACATGGACTTAGAGTGGCTACCTCTAGCAGATAGAGACTTCCAGATCCAAGACATGAGGGGCCTTAATTCTCACCTTCAAACTGTCTGCCAATTCAAAAGCAGTTACAGAAATAACACCGATCCCCTGGGAATTTGGCAATCCAGTATGCCTATCTACTACCTCCCACAAGTCAATGTGCTGCCTGATTTCATCCACCTCTATCATGCACGCTATGAACCCACTCTGAGAGCAATCCTCAGCCCAGATGGGTCTATGTTGTTTTATATCACTCCTTAATCCATCAATCAAATGCTGAATTATGAGCCTCCTCAGCCCTTGGTTCCTCTCACCCTGAAACATCTAATTAACAACAGTATAAGGCTTTCTAGGGCAGAGATATTAAGAGTTAATCAGCTATTCGTGACGCCAAAACATCATAGTGATCATCCTCCACTGTATCATCAGGTTTCATTTAATGAAATAGGCAGACTCATGGTGGATATGATTTCCTACATCTTAGGATGCAAGACAGGAGAGTTTGTAGATGAGACAATGTTCCAGCTATTAGCAATATTTACCCAAAGGCAGCCCCCTGCTGTCATGTATGACTATGCCAAAAAAATACATGAGCAATTCATGATGATGGACAGGGAAAGATTTTTCAAGTACACCTCCTACATTTATCATCTGCTGCTTTACTATCACCCTGATAGTTTCAAAGTCCCTCTCATGAAACTTGACTCAAGAGGAGAGAGGAGATCTTAATATTTTGGACTTTAGTTTTTCATAGAGTCCACTATTCTCCCTATAAATATTGTGAATTTATTGACCTCTTTATCTACCCAGCTACTTGTTTTATAATGGAGACTCCTCCTCCCAGACTTACTGCTGAAATGCAAAGAATTTTGCATCTTTCCAAAGAGTACAACATTGGGGATTGGTACTTTTACCAAAACCATACAGTAATCAGAATTTATGGGAGTGAGTTGTCCCCCTATAAGCTGCCAAGGTATGTTCCCATGAGGCTTTTTGCCTTGGAATACTTCAGACAGTTCAGTCATGCAAACCTAGTTCACTTCCATGGCAAAAACAAGAAGGCACAGTTGAAAATCAGACATCAACTGGGTCCCTTTGTTTTCAACAAAAGGGAAGAAGCCTGGAAGGATGCAGATAAGATGTTGAGAGAGGAAATGTTGTTAAAACAAAGCTTCTTTTGGGCACCATATGACCCCGAACACTTCATAAGCTTTAGGAGAATCAAACACAAGCTTTCAGGGTATGTGCACCAGCCAATCCCTCACATTGAGCAACATGCTAATTTACCAGAATGGGTAGAAGGTTCTTTAGATGATGAACAAATTTCTAAAGAAGAAAGTTTACAGAAAGACATGAAAGAAGTTGAGAAAAGAATTGACCTGGAATATGTTGCATAGGTCACCTTCATACAACCACAACCAGTGGGAGCAAGCACATCAACTGCTACTTCACTGCAGCTAGCTAAGGAAGCCATATCATCAACAGAAAAGGACAAAGAAATTGAGAATTCTGAGGAACAAAGTACAATGGAGGAGCAACCTTCTCCAAATCTGGAGAAATGCCAAGAACAAAGTCCCTCAACCCAAACAAAAGCACCTGAAATTCCTGTGCTGCCAACTCCTCAACATGAGGAAAGAGGTAAGAAGAGGGACCAAGCAGAGAATACACCTACAGGTACCTCAACTGACCAACAAGGGGAGAAAAGGCAAAGGTTAAACCCCTATACCGAAGAAGAGATCACAGAGGAAACTCTTGGAAACTTAAGAGGTGAGGGGACTTTGGGGCAGTAGATCCCTCCTATTTTGGAAACATCGGCCAACTCCTTCCAGCAGGAGCATGACAGACAACCAGATGGGGAGGTTTCGTCCTCCAAACAACAGGCACAAAAGGGCCCAGACATTAAAAAGGCATTCACTGAAATCAAAGCTAGGAATGAACCAGTAAGGTTCCAACTGTATAATCAATTGCTAAAGATGGCTCCAACAAATCAACGGAGGCTAATGGCAGCCTACGATATGGAAGGAGGGAAGATGACTTTGAGTCACTTCAGACCCACTATGCAGTAACCACAGTCAGCTTCAGATTACATAAGAAACAATCTGGAAATCCTTTCCAAGGATATACATCCAATAGACCAAATTGAATTGCATAAGCAAACAGGAGAAATGGTGTACTCAACTCTGGCAGATAAGGCTCTACTAGCTCATAGATTGCAGAACTCCTTGTACAATACCTTTGCCCAGTTAGAGATAGAAAAAGCCTCATCATTGGCCAAAGATAATAGGATAAAATCCCTGGAGGAAATCATAATAGAGATGGGACATGACCCCAAATATCCCAAAGGAACACAAGCCTTGATCAGGAAAAAAGAAGAGGATATAGCAGCCCTCAGAAAACAAATGAAGTTGTTGCCAACTCTACATCCTCAGACTACAGAAGTGGCAGAACAGAAAGAAAAGGAGGACGTATACACCTTGCTTATGAAAATGAATCAGAGAATACTGGATACAGAGAAAGCACTAGAAGAAGCTTTACAAGGGAAACAACCTGTGTTGGCCTCACGACCTCCTCTAATAATTCCAATAGTCTCGGTTCCTCCTCCAGCAGTCCCTACAAAAGCACCTCCACCAGCTTCAACTTCAGCAGCAGATGTTTCAACTTCAACAACAACCACAACAGCAGCTGCACAAGAGGCCAATTTGGGCATGGAGGCCATGATGAAAGAGATTAAGGCCCTTGAATTAAAAATGACATAAATGAAGGAAACTAAAGAAAAGCTAGCTAAGATAGAGGCCATCTATGATAAATTAAAGATCACAGTTTCTGAGAAAACCAGGGAAGTAAAGGCCCTAGAGAATAAGATAAAGGCCTTGGAGAAAGACCTCACTCTCCATAGAACCCTGACTGAAATCAAAACAATTTTGTGGGATAATATTGGCAAAGCTCTTGTTGATCAATGGATAGCGATTCAAACCATTTTTGATCATATAGATTTGATGGCGGTAGCTCAGTATGAGACTCAAAAAGCCAGGGCATTATTGGCAGACAAGCCTGAGTTGGCTAATAAATTGATTCACTTTTTAAATACTAGAACTAGTGACCAGTTGATAGCATTAAACATTCAGAACAGAACATAGACTATTGTAAGAGTCAAGAAGGTGTTAACCATGAGGAATTTTGTCCAAACCATAGAAGGAAAGTGCCAAGAGTTGCAAACAGAGGTACATGCCTTCAGACAAAGAATGGGAGATCTACAGAGCAAAGGTTTACCCAGCCTGGTCACTAGCACCAGAAAGCTGTTAAAGCAGGAGCAGTATGCATACATGCTACATACTTACATACAAAATCAGATCACTGCATCATCACTGCATCATCAAGAAACACAGAAGAAGTAATACCTCCCACAGGGCAGAGTTTGTATAATAAACTGGAAGATCTATTTTACAATGAACATGAAATAAAACATCTCTTTCCAGTATGGCCGACTTATTATACATATACTGAAGCTGATGAGACATTATTCAAATTAAGAAAGCATCAGTTACCACCAGAAGATTGGTGGCAAAGCTTACTTCAGATTCTAAAGTAGTTTTGATTATCTTCGTATTTTTGCCTGCATAAGAAAATTTTATTATATGGCTTGGCTACCAGAGGTTCAAAAGTGACAATGGGTGAAATGTGCGGAAAAAATTATTCAAAGGCACGGACCAGGTGGCACATGGCAGCACTACAGTATGATGCATCAGCACAACAGTCATCAACCGACTTTCTCAGTCCAAGAGTCAACGACAATAAGGACACCTACAGTGGCCAATAAAACGCATTTACTTTCTCAGTTATTGTTGTGCGTTTTTTCTTCATAACAGTTATTGATCATGTCAGAGTAGATGGTCACAATTAAGTCCAGATATTTCCCTATGGGATATTTTGTAAATAACTCCTATATATACTTCTGAGGCAGATATATTGGAGGTTGGTCTTTTGTTGGTTGGATATTTTGCTTGAGCAGAGACTCGCATTGTATGTTTAATAAATTCTATAATCAAAGACTGCTTACGAGCTTGGAGAATGGATTGTTTACTGTGTTTAATGGTTGAAGAGTGATTGTGGAATTCTCGTGTTGTTACATAACTCATAGGTGCTTCTCACCTTTGTTTTCCCATTCATAAATCACCATCTAAACAACAGAAAGAAATATTAGCTTAGAACTTGTTTAACTGCACTCTATGCTCAATTTCTACTGTTTCTTTATGTTTTCATCTGTTTTAGGCATAAATATGAATTCCAAATGGCTCATGTTTTCCCTAATTCACCATGTATGAAAGTTATCCAGGGATTCTTGACTGCCCCTAGATAGATTTCATTCCTTTCCCTCTGTTAAGATGAATGAGAGATTCTTGATTGCCTCTTATTCCTTACATTTTGTTCCATCTTTCAGCTTTAAGGTTGTTTTATGTGCAGCTACCCTGCTCCATTTCCTCTTGTGACCAAGAAAATGCACCATCAGTCTTTCTCCCTGACTCCATGCCCAATGGTTTGAACTTATCACTCTATGCATGCCTCTTTACTTGAAAGCGTCCTCCTTCCATCCAAACACCATCCAAACACAAACAAAAACCCCCTGAACCCAATAATTAGCCTAAAATCTTCATCAACAAAGCTAAATCATTAAGAGAGAGCCCTCTCTGATTGCAGGTGGGCTAGAACCTGCAGTACAAATATTGGTTTGTGGTTACCTCGGCCGTATCCCTTCAGGAGCTTAGGGACAACCTAAGTGATAACACCTCCAACCTTTGCTTCTCTCTCTTCCTTCTTTTTTCTCTCTTTATGCGTTGTTGCCTCTTTGCCTCCACTACCAAAACTGCTTTCTCAACGAGAGGATCTTCTTTAAACTTCTATTTTTTCTCAATCTTTGGGTTCCTGAGAATATTCCTCTTGCCTTTGTCATGTGCCGGTTTGATGCTTACTATTACTATTGTTGTTTCTTCCTACGATGCTACTGCCTACAGAGAAACTTTCCATTCTATAGGCATGATGACTGATTCATTTAACTTGGAGGATTTATAACAATACCTCTAGGGACATTCCTCTGCCCAATGAAATGTCCCGTGGATCCATAGATACTACAACTTCGCACAATGGTTCTCATATATACAGTGGGGATCATATGGATTGTACTCTTTTTTGTCGAACTCAAACTTTTCTATGTCCTCGGCCTCAACATCCACCTCCTTCAAGCTCCTGATCTCGTACAATCCAATCCGCAAAGGAAGAGCATGCCATGGTGCCTTTTTCCTCCTATGCAACCCTGCTGATAACCCTTCGGAGATGTGACATGAAACCTTTACATGACCAACTTATCCATGGAAATCCTTGGTAGTACATGCAAAGGCTTCTCTCTGCAAAACATTTCGATGAAATTGCCACTAGGTGAGGCATACTAATCTGCAATGTTAAGTATTTCTTCCATCGCTTCTTGGGACATCTAAGGTGGATCATGTTCAAAGATTAGCTTGTAAATCAGGATGATGAAATGGTCAGATAGCCTCACCACGATTCCTCGGTAGCTGCACTCAGAAAGAAACTTGCAATAAATATTCACAACAACCTCTGATGGTGTCCATGTCCAACCCATGCTAGGAAACTAATGTTGGGCACATATTATACAAGTAGGTACACAAACATATAGAATCTTGCTTGCTCATACTTGGGTGGATTTCAGGTAGTCACATGCACTTTCAGCTGAAGAGCAGAAAAATACGAACAACTAAATGGCCTTCCATCATTCTCCAACTGGTCCAACACAACAAACCAATTCCATAGAAAGGTTTCCATTCTCTCTTGACAATACAATCGACATGCAAATATGATCAAGAGTTTGTAGGCCTTTTTGAGTGACTTAGTCTTGTAAACATGATTGGGTGTTGGTTTGAACTTCGAAAACTCTTTCACCCAACGCTTTATGATGTATCTAGTGTTCACATTACTGTGGGAGGAACAAAAAAGTGCATCCATGTGGTTCACCGATTGTGTTAAGTGATACCTCTGATGATAGTTTTCCTACCTAAAGCTAGCAAGTTGTGTTCTACTAGCACTGGTCAATATCATCGTCTCATGATTGGTATGTGAGACAATCCAGTGAATTATGTTTGCACATGGAAGGAAGGGTACATGCATGCAACCTTATATAATCCTGACCAGTGGATGTTGACATAGACCTACCGATCTTCTAGATCTTCCTTGTAGTTCCTTACAAAGATATCCTTGATTTCCTGCCATGTTATCTTCATGTCCTTATCTATGAACAAATGTGTTTCTGCAGAGACTAACAAGTTCACTAACACTTGTTCAACTACATCCCCAGTGCTTCTCTTGAAAATATCCTTTGATTCAACTTTCTTGGAAGCCATGTTACCTATATTGTTGAAGAGCTTCTCAATAATTGTTGTACCTAGAGACAAAGCGGACACTGACAGAATGAAAATGTTAGCTTGAAATCAAAATCACTTCAAGAACAAACCAAGCAACAAACTGGGAAACTTCTGGGAAGGATTGTGCAATTATGCCTCTTAGAGGTTAGTGACTGTTAGCTAGATCTGTGCATTGCATAGCCCCAACTTCCAGTGGGGATGTGATGTCGACTAGAACTGCACAATGCACAGTTCAGTCTGGCTTGTGTTGGCTAGGACTGCACATTTCACAATCCTAGTGACCAAGGTCTCATGACTAGCTCCTGGAACTGCGTAGTGCACAATTGGAGCCAGTCCTTGGAACCCTCTTTGTAATTCTTGGAGCCAAGGAAGAGCCTTGAGATCCATAAATGTGCAGTGCATGCTGGGAAGAGCTAGATCTAGGCCAAGGAAGCCCAGATCTACCCAAGGGAAACATGAAAACAAGAATATCTGAAAGTGTAAGTGATGGTTGTTGCAGATATGCATGAATGATGATGCGTGAATTCAAAACAAGTGTAGTTATCGATCAAACTGAAGAACAATGAATCTTATGGAGAGAGTTGCTGTAACGTCAACTGTTAGTGCAAAAACTGGGTTATGCATGCGACACTTACGAAAGGAAATGAAAAACTTAAAAAAAAATTCTACAAGCTAAAACAAATCAAAATTCTGGAGGTCATTCAATAGAATGGGTAAAAAAACACTCTCATAAGTCACACACACAAAAGTGATAGAAAAAGTAGCAAAAGACTAGAGAAGCAAGACTTACCCAAAAAAACTATGATAACTGCGCCAAAGGTTACTAGATATCCTCATAAATGCTAGAGCTCCAAGATCGAATGTGAAAATGGGCTATGGTGGCATCCATTAAATAGATTTGGTCAATTTAGGGTTTATGATGCAAAGGCAAAAAATATAAGAAAAACTGACACATGGCGATAGTTTCCAAAAATAACTCCAGTGTAACTCCGACTGCTGAAAATAGATCCCTATTTTTAGGGATGATTTTTCACTTTTCACTTTTTTATTTTCTTCTTTTTAAGGAAAGGCTTCCATGCATGCATGAAGAGATTGCACAGTTCCGGGGAAAATTGTGCAACTCACTGACACATGCATCGAGAAACTGCTAAGGAATGCTTCTATGCAATTCCGGGGCTGAGTGGATCTGGATGCCTCTCATGCTCAACGTAGTTTCCTAGTTGAAGGTATGCTGCCAGCTAGTTTCCGTGCAATTATAAAGCTGAAGCTCATTCTTGGCTTGAATTGCGCATTTTCGGAGAGCAAGGCTAGTTTCCCTCTAGGATTTCACAACTCACTAAGGAAATGCTAGAACTAGATTGCAACCAAGTCAAGAGGTTAGTTTGTGGTTAGACAACACAGAAAGTAAGAAAAAAAATCCATAAAGAAAAAGATAAAACTCAATGAAAGCACAAGTACCTGGTTCAGTGCGAGATAAGTTACAGGGATTTTAGTAGGGAGGCTCCAAAATGAAGCACATGAAAATTTTTGGAGGGTGGTTGTAGCCCATATAACACATTGATATATAAATAATTATTAATTGTGCTAATTATTTTCCACTTGGATCAATCCTCCCTCATTAAGAAGAAATGGTCCCCATTGCGTAAAGTACCCTTCAGGTAAGCCTTTGTTGATTAGGAGCATAACTGTGGATTTGTGGATGATCCTTAACCATGATGAATGGGGATCTAAGGATAAATATAATTTGTAATGCTTGTGGGCCACTGTGATGCTGATAGTGTGCATCCTAGAAAATGGACTTCGATGGAAAGGATTTTCTATGGTTGACCCATAACCTTAATGAACGAAGGTTTAAGGATAGAGATACCCTATAATGCTTTTGGGTCAACTATGATGCCGATAGTGTACGACCTAGAAAATGGAATTCAGTGGTAAGGGTTTTGTGTGGTTGACCCTTAACCATGCTGAGATAGTTCGCTTGTCAATCTGCCTGGTAGAGAGCTGGTGGCTTATCTTTGTAAATTCTCACCACCCAATGAGATGTTGTAAAGGCTTCCATCATCTCACTCCTATTTCGTGTAAGTGGTTCCTTGAGTAACAGTTTAATAGGATCTCCTTCTTTGTCATTTTTATTTTTTCCTACCATGTGAGGTCGTCGTCCTCGATGAGGACAATCTTGCAAAGGTTTGCAATATTTCAAGTCCGATCTCCTTGTTCCATGACCTCATTTGGGACATGCACAAAAAAATAGACAAGAGAAACCCTGCTGTAATACCACTGTTTTAGATAGTCTAAGGAATGAGACCAAAGAAAGTGATAAAATAATAAGAACTAAAATTTTTTCTAGTGGGCCACCCATCACAATATTATTCTAGCCCAAGCACAATTAGCTATAGAGTTATCATGAACCCTGATGCATTATTGTTGGTGAAATCCACATTGTTTAAGAAATGAAACTTAACATATAAAGAAGGAATATATCACAATGTAAAAATGGCTAGGAATATGACACATTGCGTAAGAGAAATGTTTAAGTGAACAACATAAAAGGAACAAAACTATTTTTATTGAATGTGAAATATAGGATAAGACTACATTAGGATAAAAAGCTTGCTTTTATCCATGATGAAGTCTCGTATTTATACTTTTAATAGGTATCTTTCACAGAGAGCCATGCCTCTCATTACATTTCAAATACCATGGGTAAATACCATGGCTTACAAAATCCACTAGTGAACCTTAACAAATTAAGGTACCATGGGTATATATAATAAATTACAATACCATGGGTAAATAACGTGGGTGACTATTACAATTAAGATGGTAAAATTGGAATAATTGTGGATTAGATTCTCACTTTAATATTAAGATTTATTTTTATTTATTATCTTGCATCATCCATGGTTTTAACAAACATTAATATATAAATAATTTTATTTATTATCTTGCAACATCCATGGTTTTAACAAACATTGATATATAAATAATTTTATTTATTATCTTGCAACATCCATGGTTTTAACAAACATTGATATATAAATAATTATTAATTGTGTTAATTATTTTCCACCTCGATCACTTCATGCCACTCTTATCCTTGTTGACTCCCAACAATATGCACAAAACTAGCAATTGTCCTACAATGTGAGGTGAGATTATGGAAGAAGATAGATATGAAAATTTTCTTGTTTTAGTAAATATCAAAATTCTCATAAACAATGCACATGACACATATTTCAAAAGGATTCATGAAGTAGTTTTCATTTTAACATGATAAGGAGTGGTAGCTAGCCTAGACTACCCAACCATGTTTCAATGATAGCTTTTTTCATACAATATTGGATTAAAGTGACTAAAAAGATATTTGGAGTGTATTAGAGTGTATTATCTAGTATAAATAGGGTTTATAAGTGTGTAACTTTGGCATGTTAAGTCTAATAAAGAACAAACTATGTATAGGAGCTATCTATATTTTCCACCTTGGAACAACAATTACATTTTTTAGCATAATTTTTTCATTTTCCAATGGATTTTCATGATTCCAATGGGATAAGAGAGAAGATTCATATAATTATTTCCACTAGAAATAGGTTTTGAAGAAACCTTGAATTGGCATGTCAAAAATGCCAAGAAACAATCAACATGTAAAACTAGAGTGATCCATATTTAGACAAGCAATCACTATTTTGGGTGTAACTTCTTCATACAATGTTGAAATGGAGTGATTTCAACTAGATTTGAAGCTATACTCATATCCTTATATTCAAGATAAACACACTTCAAAAATATCTTTGTTTACCCATCAAAATATGGTTTTCTTGAATGTATTTTTAACAATTTTATCCGAGCTCTTTTCAAAAAAATTCAAGGCTCGAGTATGAGGTGCTCTAATATTGAGGATATTATTTTGGTAAAGAAGGAAACCAAAATGGTATACTCTAACTGATTTTAATTCTAGTTTTGGTTTATCTATTAGTAATTATGATCCTAGATTTCATGAAATGGTAGTGGATTAAGAAGATGATAAAGTTTGGAAGAAAGCCATCAGTAAAGAAATCACAACCTTGAATAATAGTGAGGCAAGGGATCTGGTTGATTTTTTTGGTTGGAAGAAAGCATGTTGGTAGAAAATGGGTGTTTAAGAATAAGTTGAATGCATGAACTAAATTAGAGAAGTATAAATATCACCTATTAGCAAAATGATATCCCTAGGTAAAGGGGCTTGATTTTAGTCACTGATTTTTTGTTCTACTTCTAAATTAGCTTCTATAACATTTCTTTTTTTGTTATTGTTTTGTTATATATTTAATTAGTGCATATGTTAAGAACTATGTTAGATCCATTTTAATATTAATATCCCTTATTAAACCCTATATATTGAGTCATTACATTTCAATTGTTATATTGTCATGTAGGGTAGAACCCCCCACGATCCCATTTTATTATAATTGTACCCCTTGTCTCCTATTTATAAAGGAGACCTAGTCTTAGAATAATCAAATATTGCCTTGTACACTTTATTCATTGTAAAAGGAGGTTTCACCCTAGAATAAGATTGTAATTATTGGTTTCTTATCCTTTTTAAGGGTGCAAATTTTGTAACATTCGATATTAGAGTTCATGATCATAGGGTTTTTTCTACTTCAAACAAGTCATTGTGGAATTTTCACTATAATTGTTTTGGGAGGTTTTAGACACTAAAACTTGATTTGAGAAGACATATTTGGAAATATATTTTTAAAATTTCAAATATTTTACTATAATTTTAGAGATATGTTACAAGGAAGTCAGGGTTTCAGAACACTCTTAAAAATCGTCTCAAACAGGTCAATTTAGAATTTTCGCCATAAATTGTTCTATGAGGTTTTAGATTGTGAAACTTGGAACATATTGAAGAGAAATTGCTGTGAATATCAGGATCAAATTTCATATCTTGGTTCACCATAATTTCATATATTTTCTCTAAGGAATTCTAGGTTTTTGAATGTTCTTGAAATTAGTTTCAAACATGTTAGTTTGGTATTTTCACAATAGCATTTTTCCTGTGAGGTTTTAGATAATGAAACTTGAACCATATTTAGAAAACATATGATTCAAGTTTTAGAATTTGGTTCAATATATTTTCCGAGTTACACATTATGGAATTTAGGGTTTGTAAATAGTCCTAAAATAAATTTTAAACAAGTCATCTTAGGGTTTTTTCTATATCTTCATGTCTCAGATTTTTCAAAATTTGAAATCTTTATATATTTCAAGAAACATACATAACTACGATAGGTAAAAATTTTAGAATTATATTTGAATAATTGGACATGTGGCATGCTACACAAATTTACTCGTGGAAAGAGGCCAAAAATAAGCAAGTTTTTGGAAAGTTATCATAACTTTTATTTTTCATATCAAATTCAGCCCATACTTGTTGAATTGTAGAAAATACATATCAGAGTATTATAAAACAATCTTTTTGATCCATTGAGGCTCATATCTCAAAGACATATCAATAAAATTTCAACCATTGTCATACTCTACAAATTAAGGTACGCAACTTATTAGTGACTTAATTGTCGATTAGAAGATCTTTATTTTTGGTGATTGAAAGTTGTGGTAAAGAGGTGTATTATTATTATTTTCCAACATGCCTCCAAAGAAATTTTCCATGCCAATTAAATATATTGAAGGATCATCCTTGAATCATGAATAAAGTGAATAATTGGAATTTAGGTTATCTCAATTAGAGAAGAAAATGAAATGGATGGTAGTATGTTGAAAAAGATTGATTTATCAGGTTCTCAAGAAAAAATTAAAAGACAAATTGAAAAGGAAATTAATGAAAATAAGGAAGGAAAAGAAAAGAAGTAGAATGAAAATAATGAAGGAATAGAAAATAACATGAATTAAAATAAGGAAGAAATGGAAAAGAAGATGAATCAAAATGAGGAAGAAATGAAAATCTATGATTGCCATGGAAAATATTCTCTCGGAGAGGCTTCTTAAAAGGGATGTGGAGATTAGAGGAAATCATGCTTATAGGGAGAAGCATGTTGTTAAGAATCAATCTCATACAGGGAGTTTTCTATCACAATTGGAGAGCACAAATATTGAATCACAAAACCATAATCATGAATTTTCAATCCAAGATCCACATCATCAGGGCTCAATTTTAGCACCAAGGAAGTTTGATGGTAATGATCCTATAACATGGATATTTCAGATGGATTAATACTTTGATCTACAACAAGTAGCATCCTTACAAAAGGAAAATATTGCATCCATGTTCTTAAAACAAGACCAACATGTATGCTATCAATGGCTTTGTGAAAGGAAAATGATTCTATTATATCTTGCTCCATTTTTATAGAGGAATTGATAACTCATTATGGGGATTTTAAGAGAAACACATTATTTGGTCAATTGGTAAATATTCAATAAAAAAGCCCAATTATAGAGCACGTTCAAAAATTCCAAAAGTTGAGTCTTAAGGTAAATAATTTTTAGAGGATAGTTTGTTTGACCTTTTTTTTCCAAGGGAAAAGAACATCCTTTCTATTACTAGAAAAAAGGAGTACAAATTCAAGAGCTGTATGCATATAAAATACATTCCAGAGCAGTAAATTCCATCATTGATTTCTAAGGTAGGGAGAAAACATCTGATAAACCTAACATATACATCATTAATACAATTATTAGTATAATGTGGGGTCAAAGTCCAAAATGAAAAGGGAACATTTATATCCAAGGGGACTACAATCCATGCATTTACAAACAAAACTAAAACAAAATACAAAAATACTCTCTAAAGATGAAGGTCTCACATATGCCCTATAAAGTGCAACAAAAAAGGAAAGTAGTGGCCAGATTCGAGTTTTATTCCATGCGGACTAGATGAGAGATTGATCTTCCTTAGACAATGCCCCTGATCTCCCTATATCTTCTCTAGATATATGTGCCCATTATGGGGATTTTAAGAGAAACACAGTATTTAGTCAATTGGTAAAATTCAACAAAAAGGCCTAGTTATAGAGCACATTCAACAATTCCAAAAATTGAGTCTGAAAGTAAATAATTTTCAGAGGATAATTTGTTCGACTTTTTTTTACCAAGGGAAAAGAACATCCTTTCTATTACCAGAAAAAAGGAGTACACATTCAAGAGTTGTATGCATATAAAATACATTCCAGAGCAATACATGCCATCATTGATTGCCAAGGTGGGGAGAAAACATCTGATAAACCTAACATATACATCATGAATACAGTTATTAGTATAATATGGGGTCAAATTCCCAAAAGAAAATAGAACATTTATATCCAAGGCAACTACAATCCATGCATTTACAAACAAAACTAAAACAAAATACAAAAATACTCTCTAAAGATGAAGGTCTCACATAGGCCCTATAAAGTGAAACAAAAAAAAAAGTAGTGGCCAAATTCGAGTGCTGTTCCATCCAGACAAGTTGAGAGATTGATCTTCCTTAGACAATGCCCCTGATATCCACATTTTCTCTATATATATGTACAAATTATGGAGATTTTAAGAGAAACATATTTTTTAGTCAATTGGTAAATATTCTAAGAAAAGCCCTAGTTATAGAGCACGTTCAACAATTCTAAAAGTTGAGTCTCAAAGTAAATAATTTTAGAGGATAGTTTGTTCAACCATTTATTCCCAAGGGAAAAGAACATCCTTTCTGTTACCATAAAAAATGAGTACAAATTCAAGAGTTTTATGCATATAAAATACATTCTAGAGCAATACATGCCATCATTGATTGCCAAGGTTGGGAGAAAACATCTGATAAACCTAACATATACATCATGAATACAATTATTAGTATAATGTGGGGTCAAAGTCCCAATGAAAAGGGAACATTTATATCCAAGGCGACTACAATCCATGCAATCCATGCATTTACAAACAAAACTAAAACAAAATACAAAAATACTCTCTAAAGATGAAGGTCTCACATAGGCCCTATAAAGTGCAACGAAAAAAGAAAGTAGTGGCCAGATTCAAGTGTTATTCCATCCAAACTAGCTGAGAGATTGATCTTCCTTAGACAATGCCCCCAATTTCCCTATCTCTTCTCTAGATATATGTGCCCGGTTGTGACAGAGAGATCCTTCTTAGATAATAGATTGGTTTGATGGTTCCACTCCCTATAAATGTGTTGGAAATCAAGGAATTATAATTGGATTTAAGTTTTGTGATCCAATCCAGTTAAATTGAAGACCAATGGCTTAGTCTACCAACAAGTCGATTAATAACACTCTTAGAATATAACAAAATACAAAAATACTCTCTAAAGATGAAGGTCTCACATAGGCTCTATAAAGTGCAACAAAAAAAGAAAGTAGTGGCCAGATTCAATTGTTATTCCATCCAAAGTAGCTGAGAGATTGATCTTCCTTAGACAATATGCCCAATATCCCTATCTCTTCTCTAGATATATGTGCCCAGTTGTGACAGAGAAATCATTCTTAGATAATAGATTGGTTTGATGGTTCCACTCCCTATAAATGTGTTGGAAATCAAGGAATCATAATTGGATTTAAGTTTGTGATCCAATCCAGTTAGAATTGAAGACCAATGGTTTATTATCCCAGCAAGCCAATCAATAACGCTCTTAGAATATCTGAAGACTTGTAAATATCCAAAGTTTAAGGAGGCTGCAACATGCAATAGTTCTGAAGATGCACAAATTTCAACTTTAGTATTGGAACCTATTCCAAAATTGATCCAAATGAGATAAGACAGGTTCCCCAGAAGTTGAAGAAAGGACCCCCCTCCACATGAACCATTATGTGAGGCTCCATCAAAGAAACCTACATTTTCAGAGAGTGGCTGAGGCAGATAACAAAATGGGTGGATCCTCTTAGGATATGGAGGCCTTGAGTAATCCTTAAAAAATCCTAAAATTTTTACACAGGAAAATGACCTCCTCATTAGCTTAGAGGACAAAGAAAGTTTGGTTAAGGACATGACCTAATTCATAGGCCTATTTCCCAAGGTAACGTCTCCCAGAAAAATGCAAGAGGAGTTAGAACACTCCCCATGCACTAACCAAGGGTGTTGGTCCCTAGATTAACTCACTGTTTTGCCTAAAGGACCACATTACCCAATATTTGTGAGATTCTGGAGGTCAAAGAGTGGGTTCACTAACTGACACTCCGCTTTTCACTCAAATGTCAGCTCGAAAAGCATGAAACATCTACCTTTGACCTAACTAAGGACATTTCTATTCCTAACAGAGTCTCATGGAAAGGGAAAGAGAAATAAAGTAAGGAAACATCCTAGATTTTTCCTCAATGGAACTCATGAGACAATTGGAAAGGATGAGCCTCTCATCATCCATATATTGGAGGCTTAGGCATTGTGATCAAGGTTGAATGGTTTTCAAATGATTGTCGAAAATTTGTATGAGATATAGTTGTTATGCTACCAAGAGGTTGAGAAAGAAAGAGAGAGGAGCTTGAGGACTAGAGGAACCTTGATCCATCCAATATGGTTGTAATCATTTTTCTTCAAACTAATAATATAAATCTTCTACTGTGTTGTCTACTTGATGGTGTTGATGTACTGTTTATTTACATGTTGATTCAATAACATAATTTATAAGTAGCATAGATGCATGTTGTTTTATATATTTATGTAGGAATTCTTTAATTACCAGAGTTTATATGCTATAGGATTACTCTCCATCTTGTTTATGTGTAGGTGCTGATCTAGGACTAGTAGAGGGGTCTTCCACTGTGCTACATTGTGTTCTCAAGTAGAGCTGCACTAAGGAAAAAGGTAATTTCTCTTCTTTTCTTCGATTATTATGCATTGATATAAATATATGTATTCTTGTTTGTGACAGCTACAACTAATCTGAAACAGTCTGCCTTGGATCCCAAGAAGATCCTTGAGGGTATTCCAGCCACAACCACCCGTGCATTAATCCTAATAGCAGAATTGACGACTCCACTCGGGACTATACTTAGTTCTCGGATTTTACCTCCGAAGTTGCCAGATCTCTCTTTCTTTCCAGGCCTTCCTATTCTTCTTGGTTCCCATTCTGACCACTCAGGACACTTCACAACCTTCTTTACTATGCTCAACTTTTGATTAAACCTGAAACTTTATTTACGGCCCCTGCTCCTGTACCACACCCTAGTTGTGAAAAATAGTGAGTTATAATGCTACTTAAGCTTGCAAACAGAGCGTTAGTCCTGCCATTAATGCTTTGTAGCCTCTCCGAAACTGTGTTAACTAGCCATTATCTTGATAAACAGACTGCTTTGTGAGTTACTGGGTTGGGAAGATGCTTATAGTCTATTTTAAGGATCTGTAGTTGTGCATTATGCTTGGTTTCCTGTTTCCTGATGATTTTTTCTTTTTAGATAAATAGCTTAAGTGAATTTGTTTTTTGAAAAGAAAAATGAAAAAAATGTTTATTATTTTTCTGTTTTAGTTGGTTAGATTTTGCATGTATATATTGGGTTAATTTGTAGATAGCATTGCATGTCTGCAAGTTGTGCATGTGTTTACTGCATTAGATGCATGGTGCATTAGACAACCCATCAAAGCTGCGAGAAAAAAACAACACCATGAAGTCAAAGAAGGACAAAGGGAAGTGGTGTGAGTTCCATAAGAGCCCCACTCATAACACAAGTGAGTGTCAGACCAAGCAGTTGCTGGTGGCCGAGTTGAAGGCCTCAGAATCAGATGCATGTTTTGATCCTGAAATGAGACTTGACAAAGGGAATGACAAGTGGAAGTAAATCATTGATGCGGAGCCCAGTGCCACTTTTGCCACCGCCAAGGTTCAAAAGAATGAGCTCGAAGATCTAGAGGAGGGGGAGCATATTTTCCACTCACAGATGTGGGTGAAGGGTTAGCTGTTGCAATTCATTGTCGATAGTGGGAGCCAAAAGAACCCCATTTCAGCAGAGGTCGTGAAGTGGTTGAGCCTACTGACTACACCACACCCACAACCGTATAGTATTGAGTGGCTTCACAAAGGGCGTGATCTTCGAGTTCACCAGTAGTGTCACCTTTCCTACAACATCAAGCCCTTCACATATGAGGTATTGTGTGATGTTGCACCTGTTGATGTTTGTGATGTATTATTAGGCTAACCATACTTGTGGAAGCGACATGCTGTGTATGAGTCAAGGCCTCTCATTGTTATTATTTCTTTGGGTAATTCATTATAGATGATACCAGAGGTAGCCCCACCTACCGACACTTCCTTGATCTCTGCTAAGAAATGCCGTAAGATCATCTCCCAGACTAGGAAATTCATTTTCTATCTCGTTCGCTCCCAAAGTAAAGGGAAGATCATCACCACATCCATGACCCCCGCGAAGGGTTCCTCCACGCAGCAACAGAAAAAAATGAATACAGTCATGAAAGAATACATGAACATATTCTCCTCACCCACAGGGGTACTGTTGCACTATCAAGTCAAGCATTCATTTGATCTGACTCCTAGAGCACCTCTACCCAACGGGTCGATATATCGCCGCTCCATTCTGGAAAATTCCAAGTACAAGCAGTGACATGATCAACATCAAGTACCACACAAGTTTCAAGTGGGCTACAAAGTTTGTTTGCATCTGCAGAAAGAATGCCTTATAAGAGCCCATCAGAAGCTCATACCACTCTGATATGGTCATTACACCATTACCAAGGCTGTGGGAAATAATGATTTGGAGAAAAAAATTCCCCCATTCCTTCGCTTGCACCGAGCGTTCAATGTGGACCACCCTCGGCCATGCTTCCCACCATTACAGGACACATCAAAGGTTGTAGAACAATTCACTAGGGACCAAGTTCAGTAGAAGATTCCTCATCTCATGGAGGAACTCAACGTAATGGGGGACCATTGCTTCCTAAGAGGGGAGGAATGATCCAGGTGGATGTTGGTGGTTACCCACCTATCCCACTTGGAACCCCACAACTATCTCTTCCAATTTTTCAGTTTCCTTATTTGTAGCGTAGTTTACTATTTTTAGCAGTTTTTTCAGGTCCTGAACTTCTGGAGCCATTTTGAGGTCCTAAATAACGTTTTTTGGGAAAACTGGGAGCAAGACATGTCATTGTATTCTATTTTCTCATCCCAAAGATGTAGTTGGATAGATATTTATAACGAGGTATTGTGCGCATCAAACGAAGATCATATGCCAAAGTTACGACCCCCAGAAGTTGATGTAGTAATTTACCCAAAAACAGGGCCCATAATTTGGTGCTTCATCTCCTAGGGTTAGTTTTTTGGATGTTTAGGGTTTTCCATTATTTCTCAACAATAAATAGGCATTCAAGCTTCATTGTAAGACAATTCAGAGGCATGTAGCCACCACATATCTTCTCGAAAATAAGCTACTATCGCCGTAGCTAGTTTATTTCCTTTTTTGTTTGTAAGCATATTTTAGTATTTTACATTAATGAAATGAAGTATTATTTCTGCTGCATCTCTGTATTTATGGTTATATCTGTAATTTGTTGCATTCCTGTTTAAATCCGGATCAAGTGGTAAGTCAACTACCCAAGATCGTAAAATTGAGACTAGTGTCATTAAAGAGAGTAAAATCCTTCTGCACTCATACTATCCGAGACCGCTCTAGTCAAAGTGGAGTTAAATGTAAGACAACATTGGAATGTGAGAGAAGGTATCCAACCTTCAATTGCATCTCCATTGGGTATTCTGTGTATCGGGGACCCCTTCGGGGATATCGGCATTGAGTCAGGGACTCATGTGTCTTGCCCACACAGCATACTATCTACGACCATGTCCCCCTTGGTAGTGTCTATGATTTGAGGTAACCATAGTGGCTATAATTTTTTAGGGATGAACATAAGGTCATTGGGGTAGGCTACCCTAGTACCTAAATAGACGAACCCGCTCTGTCTTCAGTTTTTGGGAGGGTGCTCATCTTCATGAGAGTACTTGGCCCCTTAATTTGAGGTTCAGGTGAAGCTAAAGAGTAATCATAACTGTACATTTTCCAAGTCTCTCTTTTAGCCATTGTGATACTGGGTTTCATCTCCAACAAGTGGTGGTTATGAGACATAGTCATATCCCTTGACTACTTGCTGATTGAATTTTAGAGTATTTTATTTTTTATTTCTTAGGTGCTAGTTTGTTATCACTGAGACTGTAATAAAATATCACTATAATTTTTTTGATAAAATATATCAGTCGCTATGGCTACATACAACCCTCGTCATTAATTTAGGCGACAACATGGCCTTCCTCCGCTGAATTTGGAGGATCAACTGAGCCTTGGTCACCTAGATTCTCCCTCTTCTGGAAATCAGTCTTCAGTATCTAACAATGAATCACACAACACCTCCCAGGATACTATACTGCCTGATGATTTTTTCACTAAATGAGTTGTACCTACTTATAATATCCCCTCACCAATCCTCTAGGACCAGTGTTGATTCAGGTAGCACCTATACCTACCATGTCTTCAACAGTACCAACATCCAACATCCCCTCGATGACTAATGGGTCATGGTCCTTTGTGGACAACTTTCATCCACCATCACTTCCCTCGTCAATATTCAGTAACACATAACTGATTTGGTTATCACTCTAAATAGCGTTGTTAGCACAGGTCCCTTTAGTAATATCTTTGGTTGGAATCCTCTATTAAGTTCAAACTCCTAGGCTCAAATGCCAGGGCAATGTTCCCAACATGCACATACTGGTCGGGAGCATCACTATTCCCCCTCCGCCTATAGGACAAGTTGTACCATCATTGATCGATTTAAATTCCCCAAGTGGACACTATTCTAGTGTCAGTCATGTACCTGTGACGAATTATATGGCAAGCGGAACCCCTCAACTAGGTCCTGCTCCGTATATCTGGGAATCCCCTCGTCAACCTCAATTGAGTTAAGGGGGCACCTTTTATCCTGGGGGAAACCAGTATTTTGTGCCCCAACCTAATGTCCCTTATGGAAAAATGCCATATCTATCTGTTCGAAGACAAAAAGGAGGCTATTATCCAGTAAATCCTATGTATCATGTTGGTAACAATATGATGGGTGGACCTCAGGGTCCTTCAAGTCATTCTTCATCACCCTGGTCAAACTCGGGGGAACAAGCACACAACCTTTTTTGGCAACACTCAATATCCCGATCTATATAAATTGACTAATGACCCCATCTACCATAACTTACATTGGACCCCAATCCCATAAGAAATACCTAGAGACATCCCGAAGTTTGAAGGGAAACAAGGGGATGATCCCGGTACACATGTCACCACCTACCATCTATGGTGTGTATCGAAATCCATCGTAGATGATAGTATCCATCTCCAGCTCTTCCTCCGCACCCTTATTGGCAATTTTGTGAAGTGATACATTGAGTTACCATGTGCATTAGTTAATACCTTTGGCACCCTGGCAATGGAATTTTTAAAGCACTTTCAGTTGCCCATCTGCTACGAAACAGGGATGGAACTTCTTACTACCTTGCACCAAGACACCTCCACCCACATATCTATTCACATTCATGAATAGAGATGTACGTAGAGGCTAGTTAAGCCCCCCATTCTAGATTACCTGTTAGCAGATTGGTTATGAAAATCTCTTGTTCCCCAAATTTCCAAAGACGCTATGTTAGCTGGTGCGATGACTAAAGACCAATCCATTCATCGTGCCCAACAATCAAATTTGATTTATTCGTGTTCTGGCACCTATACTACATAATCCCTAATGCCCCCTGAACTTCCAATGCTCTCGCTACTCAGTTGATGAGCCCCATAAATGAGTAATTGTATGGGCTCATTCAACCTCCTAATTTGACTTAATCCACCATTCTCATTAGTTTATTGCATTTTTTTGATTATATTTATGCTAATAGAGTGAATTGGGTTAGTCATTATGCCAACAAGTCTAATGGGTGCTTTGTGAAAATTTTTGGTCAATTTTGAGACAAAATCAAAGGTTTTAATGAGCACTTGGCAGCCAAATTCGTGGAAGAAAAAGGGAGAGGATTTGTGGGAAGGTGTATCCTTCATTTATGAGCCCTTACCTCGAATTCTCCACCAGTAGCTCGGAGTTCAAAGGCCACCACATCGATTATCACAAGGGCAGCCGAGCAAGGGCTAGTAAAGTTGCTGTTAACTACAAGTTTTGGCAGCTGAGTTCCTAAAGTTTGAGAGGACTGTTGGGGTCGTCAATTTGTATAAATAAGAAGGATTAGGGCCTCATTTTAGTTAGCTAGTTGGAAGTTTGATTTTAGTCATTTTTTTAGTCATTTTTTAGGCAATAGGTTAGCTCTGCATTTCAGCACATTTTCAAGCTTTTGCTTGTAGACAGTTTTTGATGTAACTATTATTTCTTAAGCAATAAAGATGTATCCAGCTTTGCACCAGCTCTAATATTTTTCAGGAGGCTGTAGCTATTGTGGTTGGGCCCAACTCAAGTGCCCAGTACCTCCTTTGTTTACTTTTATGTGTTTTTGTTGCATTCTTAGAATAAAATCTACTATTTAGATTTAAATCTTGTTTTGTTATTTAGGTCGCTTTTGATGATTAAAAAGGATTTTCATGTTCAGATTGATTTGATAGGCTAATAAAAAAGAAGATCTTCAGAAAAAGGCTATCAAGCACCTCTGATCTCACCTCTCCCTCACTGGGACCATGAGCTGGGACCAAGGTGTCCTTGCTGGCACCAAAAACACTGTCTTTGCTTCATCATGCAATTATTAGTGTTAGATTCTCATTTGTAGAAGTTTATACCAGTTGTGATTACATGCTTAGATCCATTCTTGTTTGGTTTCCATAGTTGATTTACGTGATTTGCTGCCAATAAACTGTTGTGCATCATGCTTATGGTTTCTAGGTCAAATTAGGTTAAAGTAGTTAGATCTTTGGATTGCATAGCCTTTGTTGATCAGTTTTGGGAAATAACGTGCAGAGTACCTGTGATACCTCCTCATCTATCCTTACCCCATCCATGCAACCTGATTCCTCCTCTAACTCAGATTCTTGCCTCTCATTTGCCACGTTTTCTCACTTTGCCCTAGTTTCTACATTCTTGTGCATCATCGCTCCCTCCATCCTTGAACAAATCCAATCGCTTCTTAGCCTCATTCACCAAGTCCTAGACCCCTTAACCTCCTTATCCAACCTCCATTTCCACTTTCCCACCATTTTTCGTCCATTGACCCTCCAAAATCCTCTTTTCGGAACATCCTGTAGAAATTATAGAACATCCTCTAGAACCCCTGCAGACTTCCTGTAGAAGCCCACGAAAGTGGTTTCTTGATATCCGAACATTGTGAAACTATCTGGAAGGGTGCTAGGGACCTCTTAGGCCCTCTTCTCACCTTCCCAACCTCCTGCAAGTGCCTCTCCAGTTCCATTCCTCACCTCGCCTCTGAATAGTCAAAAACAGTTAAAGCACATGCATGACAATTCTGACAATTTACTCAAAAATACAAAAAAATGTTTTTTCAAATGTTACTGTAGAAGTAGGTTAGACACATGCATTTTACCTTCCTAGAAGTCAATGGCATCTCTTTCAGTAGCTTTCATCCTCTTTATTGCATCAGTAGGGCTAGCTGGTAAAATTAGGGTTTGCTAGGGTTTGCATTTCCTTTCAGCTTTTCAGTTTCTTTCTGCAAGTAGATTAGCCTCCTTTGAGTTAGATTTCATCCATTAGTTAAAAATATTCTTCTAAGAGCTCATAGAAGTTGGCTTAATCTCCTAGCAGACTTGTGCCAGCTAACCAAGTGACAGCCACGACAAGAGCTAGTACTTGTGCATACATCACTATCGCTTCCAAGTTTGTTACGAACTACCGGGTTGATAAAAGCAAAGAAGGGAGTCCCAAGAGTTGCAGCATTATTTATGCAATACTAGATGCCACCATTAGTAACCCAACACTACCTCTGGGTTTGCTGTAAAACAACTTAGCAGGCATGTTGCCCAATTTTCTATCGATACTTCTACATCTACCCAATCAGAATCTCTTCCAACTGTTGTGATCAACTCTGTGTAGTCTACACAAAATCTCAATGGAAAGAACACAAGGAAAAAGAAAAAGACCTCTCCATTTGAAGAGAATCTTGCTACACAATCCAACCATGAACATAAAGCTACTACAAAATACGACAGTGGAAGGAAAAAGTTGTCAAGTTCCCTTGTAAAATCTGTGTGGAAGGCCATATGACACACCGATGTCCGTGTTTTCAAGGATGCACATATCTTCTTACTCAAAAGGACTCTGGCTGGACCCTAGTGGTCCTACATAACCCCTTCCTTGCTCAGTAGCAACAACATCTTATTTCGAACACACCTCAACCCGCACAAGGGGGAAATGAGAGTTCAAACCATCCTTCCTCTGGTGAAGGATCGTCAACCATTTACACCTTTCAAACGATTGATATTCAGAAATGAGCTAAAACTTATGGAGCTCTAGTCGCTAACGCTCAGAACGCGACCTTGAGTTCAAACCCACCGTCGCCTAACGATCTTCATATCAAAAGGTTTGTCGCTGATCTTGTGATGACACATAATACTTCTGAACATGCTTGCTAGAACAATATTATTGTAGAATATTTGGCGCAAGAACTGTCAGTTATCTCTGCACTCGAAGTATCACAAACCTATCCAGAACAAAAAAATTCTTTTCTTTTCTCCATTGGTGGGGTTGACTGTCAGGATTCCATGCTAGCAATATTTTACATGGAGAAATGTAAGCCCCACCTTTCCCACCAACTTGCATTTTAGGTGTAGGATATTTTGAAACATAGAGCTATCCACAGAACAGTCATTGACGAAGGCGCTCTGACCTGCATCATGCCTAATTCATGTTGGCTCACCTTGGGTTCTCCAACGCTCTGTCTACCATCAAATTACCTTAAAGAATTTGATGGCCATACATTCATCCCAAAATGATACCTTGTCAGCTACCCGATCACTCTGAGTAGGAAAATGATAATGGTGGAAATTGAAGTCGTAGATCATCATCTCGACTATAATATTCTTTTGGGCCATAGTTGGTCTTATGCCATGAATGCCATTGTGTCTTTGGTCTTCTACCTCATCCTCTTTCCGTTGGATGGGAGAATAGTCATAGTGGACCAAATTTCATTTTGCACCCCAGATTACTTCCTGTTTCCTAGCGGCACCATACCCTTAGTGGGTGGCATACCGAAATCTTACGTCAATATTGGCACCAATCTATTAATGGGTTATTCCTTGATGGGTTTCTTTCCTCTCCCACCACCCAAGGTCCACAGATGATTTCTATGGTCTACACTATTCCTCACGACCCAACCGATCCCTAGATCCTCCTAGTCCCTTTTGAGATTGACTCTTATGGAGAACAAATCTCGTTGTCACCAGCCAAATTGGCTTACCAAATCTGCATTTGATTCTTCTATAAATTTGGTTACGACCAACAATACCATCTCCCCTCCCATAATGGTTCCCTCTAATGATCTCCTCGATGAAGTCCTACATAAGGACAAACCTATTCAAGAGGTCTTGTATTTAGAGGAGTGACCTTGGGAAACCTCTCACCATCACGCTTCGATATTTGATTCAGACGTGACGCCTATAAAAATCCTGTCTTTTAAACCACCTGAGATTGTTCCCTCGAGTTACATAACTGTCCAAACTTTGGATTCAGAAGGGAACAAGGGAAATATTTCTATAAAATCCTCCTTGATATCTTATTCAAGACAGACATCATGGAAAATATATAGATTGGAGCCGATTGCAATCATGAGGAAATTGCAAGCTTCACCTTCCTTTTCAAGGAATTCTGCAATGTATTCACTTGGTCTTATGAGGAAATTCTATTGTTGAGCATGAGATCAAGGTCTATGACAATGCCAAGCCTGTTTGCCAAAGAATCCGACCAGTCCACCCCCAGAAAGCTGTAACCATCAAGATTGAGGTGGAAACATTATTACGTGTTGGTTTTGTCTACCTTGTTCCCTTGACAGAAGAGGTTTCCAATCTAGTTGATGTAGATAAAAATAAGGGTACCATCTGGGTCTATGTCGACTATTGAGACTTGAACACTACATGTCGAAAATATAATTATCTGACCTCATTCATTGACCAGATAATCGATGATTGTGTTAGTTGTGAATCCTTCTCCTTTATGGATGACTTTGAGGCTATAACCAGATTTCCATAAAACTTGCGGACCAACACAAAACCGCCTTCATTTTCCCTTGGGGAATATTTTCATAGAGGAAGCTCCCATTCGATCTGAAGAATGTTGGAGCAACCTTTCAAAGGGTCATGGACTATGCCTTTCATGATATCACACACATTGTGCAAGCTTACTTGGATAACCTTCCAGCTCATTCCAAGAAGCAAACCCAACACCTAGCTCATCTCAAAGAAATCTTTCTTAGGTGTAGATTCTATAACATATGTCTGAATCAAAATGAATTTGTATTATTGTTGAGTCTAGACACCTAATTGGTTTCATTGTCTCCAAACACATGATTAATAATCATCCCGATAAAGTAAAGGCAATTACTCAATTTCCTGTGCCACAATCCATTTTACAGCTCCATGATTTGCAAAGGAAGGAAAGAATCTTATGACGATTCATGATGAACTACACCGAACTGACGAAAGGCTTTATGCATATGATAAATAAAGGAGTACCATACTTGTGGGATTATTGAGCACAATGATCATTTGATGCCTTGAAAGAGGCACTTATATCTGCCCCACTACTTAGTCATCCCAACTATTCGTGCGACTTTCTCCTATACTTGTCATCCTCACCATCCTTCGTTAGTATGGTGTTGGTCCAAACACATGATGATCTTAGTGAGCATGTGATATTTTATCTCTCGAAAGACTTGGCTGGGCCTGAACTCCGACATCCACATGTGGAAAAGCTATCCCTGGCAATTGTCTTTGTTATAAATCGCTTCTAGCACTATATACTACTACAACAAATAACTATCATCACCCTGGAGAATCCCATGAGACAATTTTTGTTTGATCAAGTCATCGGAGGAAAATATTCCAAATGGATTGTTATCCTCCAACAATTTGATTTGGTTTTCACCGCTGCCAAAGTGAAAAAATCCTTCGTCTTTGCAAAATTATTGTCAGTCCTTCCCACAGTCAATCTAGATGAGGTAGCCCTTGAACCTCTTCCAGATGAATCTGTCTATCTGATAGAATCAACTGATTGTTGGTATGGAGACATTCTTGTCTACATCCAAGCACAATGATTCCATCCAGATATCATGTTGGGCAACCGTCATCACATCCGCCACCAAGCTAGGCACTATTTAGTGCTGAACAATACTTTATATCATCGTTGCGTTGATATATTTTTTCAATGTTGTCTCACTCATGCAAAGGCAAACACGTTCTAAATAACTACCATGCTGGGGCATGTGGCTGTAATATTTCTGGAATGGCTACTACCCATAAAATTCTCTGCACATGATACTACTAGCCAACCTTGTTTAAAGACTTTATTACTGCAGTCCAACAGTGTCATCCTTGCTAATTCTTTACCAAGAAAATGCGCACACCACTGACCCCCCTACACCTAGTTATCTCTGTTGGACCCTTTCGTAAATGGGGCATTGAGTTTTTCACCTATAGCCCCACTTCCTCTGATGGAAACAACTTCATTATTTTTGTTGTGGATTACTTTACAAAATGGGCAGAAGCCATTCTCACTTTTCGGGCTGATGGAGAAACTACGACATTATTCCTGTTCAATCAGGTGATCTGTTGTTTTGCTGTGACCCACACGATCATTATAAACCATGTTTCTCACTTTCAGAACTGCATGATGTTTGACTTAACATTGTTGCTATGCTTTAGGCAAGAACATTCTTCCTCCTACTACCCACAAGATAATGGCCAAGTAGAAGTCATCAATGGCGTCTAAAAACCATGATCCGTTGGTTAATAGGAAATCATAAACCTGCTGGCACCATATGTTGTATCCTTCTCTTAGGGCATACTGAATGTTAGTCAAAATTTCTACAAGATTTACGCCATTTCAACTTTCTTACGACCTGGAAGTAGTTCTTCCTATCGAGTGCGAGATTCCCTCCCTAAATTTAGCTATTGAACTGCTGCCTAGCACCATAGTTGAAGAAGAGCACTTTCTATCCCTCAATCAATTGGATGAGACTCATTGAGATTCCTCACTAGCTCTCGAAGCTTATAAGCATCAAGTCAAATCCCAATATGACAAAAATTTCAATCCTCGTTCTTACCAATAGGGTGACCTTGTTTTACTTGATGATCAAAAGCATGATTTCTTGGGGGTAGGTATGCTTCAACCATTATGGGTTGGTCCATATGTTTTTACTAAGGTCCTTTCAAAAGGTGCCTATTAACTTTAAGGCTGTGATGGAATTCCACTCACAGATCCTCGTAATGGGCTCTATCTGAAGAAGTATTATGCCTCATGTTTCACTGGCCATTTTTTTTGTAATTTTATGTATTTATAAGTTTTGCTTCTTTTGTTGTGACTGGATTTTTTGGATTTTCATTAGTATTTATCTCATACATATCTCTCATTGCACAGATTCCTTCACTACCCTTACCATACGTATGATATGCAGATGGTGCCAGTCATCGCACAAGACACATTGCATCAACTGCTTAAGGGTACAACTCTTTAGTTATGGGGGAGTTTTTCTTGGTACTGCCACCAACAATATTGCTGAGTATATGTCTATGATCGAACTTCTTGCTGAAGCATCATCTCGAGGCATATCTAATTTGGTGGTTAGGTTAGACTCTCAACTAGTTGTTATGCAATTCACTAATCACTATCACATTCACAATCCAATCTTGTTACATCACCATTTAAGGGTACAACTCTTGGAACATCAATTTCAGTTTATTACATATGAATGCATTCCTCGAGAATTTAATGCATTAGCTGACTCATTGGAAAATTATGTATTAGATTGGAATCTATCTCATTCATTACAGTTACATCTATGAAATGCAAAATTTTGCATAGTTAAAAATTTACAAATATCAAAACAATCATATACACCATGAATCACCAATATATATAGTCTAGTCTTTTTACATCAAAAAATCCAAAATGTGAGTGTTTTTAAGTAAAAAATGGCTTTTCTAAGCCTCACTATGAAACCCGCTGGCTATACCCTACTACTGTTGGGCCTGCTACTCATGACAACTCATAAAAACTCTAGCCAACCTCCGAAGAGGAAGGCGAAATTTCTCTGGCACACTGACTGTGTGTCGCTGCAAATGAGTCAGTATCTCCCTCATGGGAAGAGGAAACACACCCATGCTCAAACCCTCAAGGTTTCTAGCAACCTCGCAGAGTCTCTGTGTGTCATCTCCCTCTTCGAAGGATGCCGCACCTGATCCAACCCTAGGTAGATGATCAGCCTACCTAGCATGGTGGGGAATTCCTGCAAGACATACCAGTACCACATCTTGTCAAGCAAACATTTCATGTCAATACTTTTTCACCCATAATAAAAAAAACATTACATAAAATTCAAAAGCTAAGAAATACTTTTTGGTACTTTGAACAAATCCTCTTACCTTGTGGCCCCCATTGAGTGCTAGGTGGAAATATCAGTTCCAGATCCCTTGTTTAATCTATGCTTGCATAAGCATAATCACCAGTCATCAGAATTTGGCCATTGAGGCACTCGAAGAAGTCATCCTCAAAAAAGTGTCTAATCTATCCCCCTACAGTTCGAGGTGCTAGGGAAGCCCATCACTCCTGTCTCGGCTCCCTGGGACTGACTATGTCTAGACTCATGAACGACCTCATCATGGGAACTTTCTCAAGGACAAAGGAAATGATCAAACTACCGTACCAAAAATATCTTTGGCCCAAGTCTTACAAGATGTCAACTCTGCTTTCACCTGTCAGAGGACTCCCTCACACCAGTTGAATACCCGTGGTTGTAAGCAATCTATTGCTAGTAGTAACTGAGCTTTTGAAGCTACATGCTGGCTCTTAGACCCTGCCAAGTGTACGATCATCGATATAATGGCCCTCATCAACATATTTTTGATCCATTGAATCGGAACTCGGTTTATCACTAGCACACTGCTAGATCTATAGTGTATCTAGAACAATTCCACGGTGGTTCTGGGATCCGCTCTCCCTCCTGTCATGTTTACTCGTGCACCTCTGCATGATAAACCAGTAAGGAAGTAAATATCATCTCTTTCAATCGAGAGCTCATAATCCTCGATCCTGAACACACCTTGATGTTCATCCCACAGTTCGATAATCCAACAAAGGATTCTTCATCAGGTCCAGCCTGACATATTTTAAAAAACCACATCTTCACAAATCTTTCAATCTGCCAGATCATTTAGCATTTGAAGTTCCTTGGCATCATGATCTCTTTCCCTCCATAGACTCGTTTTTCTAGATCAAATCCTACATAAAAACACCCTTCAATCAGTGTTTTCCTGGTTAGAAACCATGGGAATGCAAAAATATGGTTTTTCCTTACACTTGGCCATCTAACACGACCCTCTAGAGCCCACAGGGTGTCCTAACACCCCTCCCTTTCACGGAAAGAGCATTTAACACCCTCAAGGCCTGGGCGACTGCGTTAGCTAGCCAAGCCACTTAGGGCTTGCCCAAAAACTAAAAATCATCCCCAAAATTGACAGAAAAAGGTATTAAAATGCAAGTTAAGGATTAGGAAATATACCTGGAATATATGACGCATCAAATGGTTTCCTGGATTGCTTGCAATCGCTTGGGGAAGATCTACTCCTTTTTTACTCCAGAACACTCACACAACTCAAAACTGTGAAAATGAAGGCCTCTAACCCTTCTAATAGTCACGCTGGAGGTATGAAGCACTTTAGCTAGTCATTGAAATTGAAGTTTTTCATTCCTATGTTGTTAATCATACACCATTCTAATATTCTGTTAAATTTTACTTATGCTTTAATGAAATTTTACTGTTGATATGCAAAATTGACCACGTTTGACTTCAGATGAGCACTTCCTTTTTTGGGATTTTTTTCTAGCTCTTGAAACGAAAAATCCCCGAGTTACTGTCTTCGGGCTCGTAAAAATCCTATTAAGATGATATGAGAATTTTATTTTTTGGGACCTTTTTCTCACTCTTGGACTAAAAAATTCCTCGAGTTATCTTCCGTAGACTTGTAAAACATCTACGGGAAGACTTGAGCAGATATTTTGATCTCTTTTTCCTCGTTAAACTGAAAAAGGCATATCGAGTTTTCTTCATCTGACTCGTTAAATTTTTTATGAAGATCTATTGTGTTTTTCTTCATGTGACTCATTAAAATTTCATGAAGAATATAGAGTTGACTCTGTCCCCTTGTAAATGAGGCAAATGTCTATTGAGCATAGGTTTATCACTTTATCCGAACTCATTAGACTAGCTTACAGAAAAGGAACTGTGTCAGGTATACTATTAAACCTTTGTTGCACTCGGTTATCAACCATGACAAAGGGACCCCCCTGGAGTTTCTCTTTAAGATCTTTTCAAACTCTTTAAATGTGAAAAGACCATTGATTTTACCTATCTGGACTCATTAAACTTAATCATATGGGGAAAAATTGGACAACACAGTGACTCAATATCTGTATTGAGAAGGATTTTTTGGAAGCAGTCATTCCCTTGAACATGGCACTCCCTCAGAAAACCTTTTCTGTCAGCCTCTCAGATGAACCTTACCATCCTATGAGTTTAGCCTTTGTATACTGTGATGTTCCTGCATCCTTGTATCCTAACACTCTTTGGTGTTCATGAGTTTATGTTGCCTGGTAAACCTTTGTGTTGTGCCTTCTATTGTTCAAGGGATCCACCTATCCTATGCTTCCTGTATCAACCATAGATCATATACTTCCATCATGCCTTCCATCTGTTTGACCCATTTCTCAAAATTTGTCTCCAAAAAAAATCATTCTTGTCCTGTTTCATGTCGACTAATGTAGGACAACTTATTGTCTACCTTTCGAAACATCTCTTTGTATTGACTTCAGCACTATATCTAGGAAGCAAATCCAGAAACATATCAATACCCTGAAACTTGAAGTCATTAGTGGCAAGTTACCTCATGTTTGATTTAGGGTTTTCATGATTGGCTCCAAGTTGAATGATTCTATGAGTGTTCGATGACAACATCATTCTTCACACTCGCTAGATTGTACTGTGCATCTTGAAGACCATGATAATTGTTGGGGCCTGAATATGTCGTATCATTCAATATATAAAGTCTCCATTTGTAAGTCGCATTCTCAAATTTACGATACTTTCCATAACAATTATACCATCAACTCCCGCTAAATGAACCTCTTCTACCTTGTGGTTAATTATGATGAATTTCTTATCTTTTTAATGGTTAAATGTGTTTTTAACATGGTTTTATCAATGAAGGTTTACTATTGTGGTTATGTGGCCAAGAATCATGTTCAAATATGAAAATTTCTACCAAGCTCAGTGATAATTTTGCAGTTCAACAATTCAGTACTTAATTTTGCACTTGCACAAATGGAGGGAAAATAGTTAAAATTATAAAATATGTTTTTATTTTCTCTAGCATAGTAAATTAGATGAAACATGGACCTAATATGTTGGTACAATCCTTGGAATATACCCACCTTGCACGTGGCATCCTAGCACATGATTTAAGTTACAACAAAAGATTTGTAACAATTTTGAAACTTCCATGTTACACCTCTATTTCCGTGCACATGGTGGCCAATACCAAGAATTTGGAAAATGTGTTTTTGATAAACCTAACAATTTACTTTCATCTCAAACCATTTCCCAAAATTACATACTGTTTGAAAGTTACAGTGGGTTCTTTGAAGCAGTTTTGTACAAAATTTCTACGAAACCCAGATTGGAAACAAATCTAAATAGTCATCTTTGGGCGTGATTTTTGAGGCCATGGGAACGAATCAGGAAAATCAAAGAGAGGTTATTTTTTAGAGTATGAAAAATTCAAATCCATCGAAACAAATTTCCAAAATACTTTATGGTCGAGAAGATATGGTTAGTTATTTAACACCAATTTGTATAAAATTGCAAAATAACCAGAATTATGAGATTTTTCTCTAAAATAGTAAAGTAGTTTTCTGAGTTAAGGGGATTGGATCTTATGTTTATCCAATGAATTTTATGTATAAATAAGGTCTCAAATGGAAAAGATCAAAGGAGGAGGAAGAGGGGAAAGACTTATGTTTTGTTGAAATTTAATATAATTATAGTCTTCACTTTTATGCTCATTTGATTATTGATGTTCTCTTGATTTGCAAGGTATTTAATTAGTTTAACGCTTGCTCTGGGTAGTGGCAAGGGCCCACCATAACCTAGAACCAAGCCTTGCAACCATTGTAGATTGTAGGAGGTGTGTTTTGCTGTAATGCATAGATTTACATTTCATTTACACGTCATTTGCTAAATAGATCTCAAGCTTTATGTATTTTATTCTGTACTTAAGTTATTGCTCTATTTTCTTAAATATGGAAAGGAAAAAAAAGTATATCTTTGTTAAGTCTTTGCAAACAAATGAGAATTATTGATTAATACTACTTGTACATGAATGATTTTGTAATTACATTTCTAGAGTCATGGATTCTTAGAAGGAAGCTTTTCGATTTAAAACAAGTCCTAAAGCAGAAGTAATGGATATGCTTTGAACTTAATCTCTTGATTCAAATTGGATTTTGTACTCATTATTTAATATCATGTACGTTTATCAAAGACACAAAGTTCTTGTAGCATTATGTTTTGCATCAAATATTTGGAAACAATAGAGGTAGAACGTTATTCATTAATGGAGGTCGTGTGTTAATATCTTAGGAGTTGTGTGGTGTTTATAACATAGTTATGAGATTCATTTGAATGGTAGTTTAATCATTATTTGACTAGATCACGGGTTATTGCTCTTTTTCATAGGAAGATCTTTACTTAGAATAAAATGTCTGGGTTCATTTAGATTAAATTTAAATTAGAAAGAAAGCTTTGTCTTTTGAAGTCTTTTGATCTTGAGTGTGATGAATCAGGTAGCATAGAAGAATTGTTTTGAGTTGTCATTTAGTTTTCTTTTGAAGATTTTTAAAATTGAATGTGTGAACTAGAAAAATCCGTTTGAGTTTTCATTTTCTTTATAGAACTTCGTGGATTACTTTTGCAATGATTTTGAATTAGGTTATTGTTAGCTTGGTTTGTAAACATCAATAGTGATAGTTGTATGTTTTATTTTCGTAGGAGTTTGAGTTAAATGAATCATAGTTAAAAACATAATAGTGATTTGAGCTTTTATAAAATAGATTTTGTTAAGCATAATTTAGATTACTGTGTAATAGGATTCTTCACTTTAGCTCTTATGGGTTTGATTATTAGATATAGAAGTTAAGCATTATGTACTTAATTTCATACTAGATTTGTATAAGGTAAGTTTGAATCTGGGTCGGAGTCCATAGCAACTCAAAGTTTACAAACTTCGGTTGACAATTTAATTTTGGAAACTAATGACATATAAAATCCCTAACATTTTTGGTGTCGTCGACGGGGAGCTACAAACAGTCTACGTAATATTTTTCTTTGTTAGGTTGAGTTTTAGTAGATTAATGTTTCTGGTAAGATTTGTAGGGAAACTAGAGGGCGGAGAGTGTACGGTAAGACATGAGTGAAGAGCCACACATCCACTATAGTGGGGTTACTCCAATGTCTAGTTGTCTCTAAATAATTTTCTAGTTTCTTTTTCATATGTGTAGAATTAAAGGTAGGATTTCAATGCCTCATTTTTCCTTATTTTTTCTTTGCAAGTGTATTTTACTTTAGATTTGATTCATGGAAAGAAGAAGTCTGGCTTGTGTGAACAGATAGCTTGGTGACAGTGGGGTCCTAGTAGCACAGTGGCACTTTGCGTACATGATTTGTTTGCTTGCATTTGTTTTAAGTGTGTTTTATTCTTATTTATTTAGGATCTGTAATAAGAACTCCATACACCAATGCATGTCCATGACAAGGATTAGTAACCAACAAAGCAGTATTAAAGGATGATTAAGAGTTTGGAAGAACTCTCTCAAATCCTAGCAGCAGTTGGGATACTAGCTTCTCAGGAAAAACAAATATTGATATAAGTCAAGAAGTTATCTGCCTCTCCATAAGTGATAGAAGAACAACAAATCCATGAACCGAATCCACAAGAAGATCTTCACCCTTGCAATATTGACAAGGAAACTGAAGAATCATGGACCAGATCCAATGGAGATAAACCTTTAGAATCCGAGATTGAAGAAATTTCGACATGCATATCTGTGGATCCTTTAAGAACACAAGGGAATAGTCATCCCATAATAGAATATTTGCATGACATGGTAAAAGAGAATATGCCAAATGAGCTAAACAAGGAGGTAAACCATGAGCATTTTGATTTTATTGAAAGTTGGTTTCAAGAAACTATAAGGCCATACCACTCCTTCATTTTTCCTTCTTGACATCATCATTAAAAAAAATGGTTCTTCATACTTAGGTATGCGTTGAAGATTATATTTTAAACTTGAGTATGAGTGCATTCTTACACCTATTTCACACATGGTTACATTGGAAGTACTCATATACTTGAGGAGAGGAATTTATTTTTATCAACTAGAGTAGGGGTCTAAATAAATAAATAAATAAACAAATGTTTCATATAGTAGTTAGTTTAGTTATAACAATGTGATATCTTTCTCATTTGTTTTAAATAAGTAGGGACGTGTTAGCTTCCTATACCAATAGGTTTCATTTTTCATGATTGACTGGAGAAGTGCCAAATATGTTCATCCTTTCCATGCTGCAAAGGTTCCATATTTTGTATAATTTCACTATGTACAGGTGGTTGACTCTTGCCACAATTTATGAATAGACAAACAGTCTAATCCTGGCTAGATCATGTTTGAATTTACTTGTCTTAGAATAGAGAATAAAGGTCTATACAAACAGTTCAAGCTTGGCAAACAAGTAGTTAGGTAGAGAAGCAAAGGGTATCAACAACTTAATCTAAGCCCTGGAAGAGATAAGGGTAGACTCGGATAGGAGGGCAGCTAAAAGAAACGAGAAGAATCAGGGTTTGGTAGTTCAAATGCACCCAATGAAAATGAAGAAAAAAATGTTAGGTGTACTAGGTTGGGTAGGTAGTTTTGATGTTGTAAAAGCAGGTTTATGAGCAAGTTGGTCCTTTGGAACAAGTTTCACCTCATAAAATTCATAAGGTGCTAGGGCAAGGTGGTTACAAAATAAATGGAGCATGACTAATTTCCCTCCTCATTTTTCGAAGAACACTTACTAACATCCCTCCAAGGACAATGAGATCTGCTCACTGCCCTTAGTCCACTTCATTTCATGGAAAAAACTAAGTGAAACTGTGTTTTCACCTAGGAAAAAGAAGCCACATTTCTTGTGTAAAATGTTTCTATTCCATTTTGCCAAGTTTCCTAGACTTCATAACTTAACATCCTTTCATTCCCCCCATGCCTAAGTTTTTACTCTATAAACTTAGCCTTTATCCATACATATCCATTCCACAGAGTCATATTAACCTACTAACACTATTATATAGCTCCTATGTGAATATTTCCCCTCCCTTACTATGTAAAAATACATAAAATCCCTAAACATATAAATATCCCGACCCTTGGCTAAGTATAAGCTATACTTTAAATTTTTGTCGGGAGTTATTGGTCCATATGGGGCCAATAACAACCCTCCACGTGCCCCATCCGGACTTGTTTAGCTTCTAGCTAAATAAATAGCCGAACCCGCATATTATACCCCCAAACCCCATTTAACCAAAGTTTACAATATACCCCGCAAAACATTACAAACGCGAAATATTACAACAGGTCCCCCAGTGATAAGCCGCCACCACGTCCATCACCCGCCGATCGTCCGATCATCGCTAATAGATCCAATGGCTATCGGCAATATCAGAAACCCTTAAGTGCCGAACGATAGTGTCCGGGGGATGGGCGGTATTTCCGCCGTACCGAGGGCGCGTGTCAGGTGCCCGGCATGTTCGGAGCCCCCTCCTCCAATACCACTTCCCTCCAAAGGCAGTGCGAGGCATACCACTTACCACCCCACTACCTCCCTGCTGACATCATGCCCACGTCATCTGATGACATCACCCTCGTTGCTGCCCGTCTGTCCGCCACGTCAGGTCCCTGTCATCTGCCCATGTCAGCGCCGCATCACCCGCCACATCACCTAACATGTCATCTTCCATACCCCGCTACACAACAAAATTATGTCATGCTGACGTCATAAGACTAAAGTGCACCAAAACCCGCCAAAGTAAAAAAATTTGGGTAAAAAGAGGTGAAAACGTTATTTTCACTCATTTCTGTCTGTTTCCTCTACGCTTCCTATGCATGCTAATTTATGTCCGAAGAAGCATTTGAACTGTATAGTCCGCCACCCAGCAGTTTTTACTCCATAGCTCGACCGCTTGGCTCGTCTCGTCACCTGCAAATTGACCACTCCGCTGTTAAAACATGTATTTACACCAATTTACTCCCGAACCCTGTTTTTCGTTGATTTTCACTGTAAAATTTCCCACAGAACCCATGAAGAAAAAAAATTGTTTTACCCACCATAACCTCTATCTTGCCAAATTTTCACCATTAATCCGCACACTGAGCTAAATTTGAACTCGTTCGGCCTTGCAAATTCTCTGAGAAACCCCGAAAACTGCCTTTTTGCCCACTATTGTTGCCCATTTGGCCAAAGAATCCCACAAGTTCTGTCTCTCCATCTAATTTCTGTCCACTAAACTAAATACAAACCAACAAACCAATTTCACGGTGAAATTCCCGAAGAAAATCCACAGAGCTATTGTTTTGCCTGCTTTTCTTACACAGAGCCAAAAAATTCCAATTTTAAAAGCAACAAAATTGAGCTATGGAAGGTCTAGTAGCCTTGAATATCGCTCCTCTCAATGCACCCCACAAGGAATTGGAACATCTGCCCTTAGCTGATCAAGACTATCTAATCCAAGACTTAGTAGGCTACCAAAACCATCTGCAAGCATTCTGTGAGCTTAGAAACAATTACCTAAGCCAAAATGATGTTAATGGCATATGGGAATCAAATCTACCCATATACTACCTCCCCTCTATCAATATTTTCCCTGAGATAATTCACCTCTGCTGTGAGAACTATGAGCCAACTCAAAGGGCAGTCAAAACTCCATCTGGAACTACCCTCTTTCATATAACTCATGACTCCATAAATCAAATGCTAAACTTCAAACCAATTCCACTTCAGTTTCCTTTTACTATGAAATTCTTGCTTGATGAAGGTCCCAAACTCTCCAGCTCAGAGATAACCCAAATTCCCAAGTATTTATGAGAGAAGATCGCCAGCCTAAGGAGCCACCTCCTTTTCACTATGCATCTTTCAATGAGGTGGGTAGATTACTTGTTGATATGATATCTTTTGTTATGGGGTTCAAGAAAAGTGAACATATTGATGAAACTATATTGGTTTTAATGTCTATATTTACCCCAAGGCAGCCCCCTGCTGTCAAATACAACTATGCCAAATTCATTACCAACAAGATACATGACCAATTGTTGAATCTAGATAGGGAGGGAGTCTTTAAGTATTCATCCTATATCTACCACCTGTTCTTATATTATCAACCAGATAGTTTCCAATTCCCCATTAGAAAATTGGACTCTAAAGGGGAAAAGAGGTCTGTGATTCACGAAGTCCGCAACTCTCCCTACTCTTACTGTGAGTTTATTGATATGTTTGTATACCCAGTCTCTTCTTTCCTGATGAGAACTCCTCCTCCTAGACTGTCATATGATATGCAAAAGATATTATAGCTCTCCAAAAACTATAAAATAGGTGACTGGTATTTTTACCAGAATCACACTGTTATCAGGATATATGGCTGTGAGCTATGCCCCTACAGGTTGCCAAGATATGTGCCAATGAGACTGCTTGCCTTGGAATATTTCAGGCAATTCATTAATTCAGATTTGACTCACTTCCATAGCACAAAGAAAAAGGCTCAGTTGAAACTGAGAGACCAATTAGGCCCCTATGTCATGAACAAGAAAGAGGGATGGAAGGATGTTGATGAAATATTGGGTCAAACACTCAGACTAAAGAGAAGCTTTTGGTGGGTACCCTATGACCCAAACGGCTTTATCAATGCTAGAAGGATAAAATATAGGCTGGCACCCTATGAACATTGCAACATCCCTGAAATAGAACAATTTGCCAACCAAGATGAGTGGGTGGAGGGCACACTAGTTGAACAGCTCACCGAGGAAGAGAAAATAGAACAAACTATGAAAAATCTGAAAAAAACTCTTGACTTAGATTCTTTTGGGTAGGTGTCATTCAAAATACCACAGCAAACCGGGGAAGGCACATCAACTGCTACAACTTCACAACAAGCTGCCCAAGAAAGGATTACATGAACAACAGGGACAACAAAGGGCAAGGAGATAGTAGTTACACAACAAGAAACAATGACAGAACATCCAACTACCTCAAAGGAACATAGTCAAGGGAAATCCCCTTCAATACATACAGAAGCACCAGAAGTACCAGCACTACAGACCCCTCTTCTTGAGGAAAGAAGTAAGAAAATATACAGAGAAGAGACCACACCTGCAAGTGGATCAACAGAACATCAAGAGGCCAAAAGACAAAGGGTAGATCCTCTACCTAAAGAGGACATTGTTGAATAAATCATAGAAAGCACAAGAGGAGAGAGGGCCATCCTCCAACAGACATCCACCAGCTCTCATAAGCAAGAAATGGAGAGGCAGCATGGTATGGAAGTTTCCTCCTCAAGGTCGCAAACTAAGGAACGATCTGATATCAAACAAACATTCATGGAGATTAAGGCCCAAAATGAGTCATTGAGAATTCAACTTTATGATCAATTTATCAAAATGACACCCTCCAAATAGCAAAGATTAATGGTAGCATATGACATTAAGGAGGATAAAATGATCTTAACTCATTTTAAGCCTAAGGTGCAGCAACCACAGTGTGCAGCTGACTACATAAGGACCAATCTAGAGGTCCTTGCCAAAGATATACACCCAATGGACCAGATAGAGTTGCACAAACAAACTGGTGAAATGGTCTATGCTACATTGGTAGACAAGGCAATGCTGGACCACCAATTAAAGGAGTCACTAAGTAATACATCTGCCCAACTGGATTTAGAAAAGATATCTTCTTTAGCCAAATACAACAGAATAAAGACTCTAGAAGAGATAATTATTGAGCTGGGACATGATCCCAAGGATGCCAAGGGCATCAAAGCACTGATAAAGAAGAAGGATGAAGATATTGCTGCCCTTAGGAAGCAATTGAAGCTGCCTGTTACCATGCATCCACAAACAACAGAACTTGCACAAGAAAAAGCAGAAGAGGATGTAATGGATTTGCTAATGAGGATGAATCAAAGGCTAACCCAAATAGAGCAAGATTTGGAGAAAGAATTGCAAGCCAAGCAGGGAGAATCAACCTCCCAGCCACCTGAAATAGCTCCAACAGTTGTCACTGCTCCCCCCACAGTCACAGCAGCAATCCCTCCCACTGTGCCAACATCAACAACAGGTACATCAACTACAGATGCTTCAGTAGCAGCAACAACAGAGCCAGATACCAGCATGAGGATGGAAGAAATGATGAAAGCAGTAAAAGAGTTAGAAGCCCAAATGTGAGAGCTTAAAGAGGCAAAAGAAAAACTAGCCAAACTGGAGGTGAACTATGACAAGTCAAAAATAACAGTGGAAGAAAAGACCAGAGAGGTAAAGTCCCTGGAGAACAAGGTGAAAACATTGGAAAAGGATCTCACCTTGCATAAACCTCTAGTAGACATCAAAATGATTTTGTGGACCAAAATTGGCCAGTCTATCACTGACCAGTGGCAATCAATTCAAACAATCCATGAACAAATATAATTGATAGAAAGGTCCCAAGTGGAAATTCAAAGGGCCAGGGCATCATTGGGAAACATTCCTGAGCAGGCAAATAGACTGATCCATTTTTTGAATACTCATACTAAAGAACAGCTAGCAGATTTGGAGATCACGGATAGAACATGCACCATTATGATAGTGAAAAAGGTGCTAACAATGAGGAATTTTGTACAAAATTTAGAAAGGAAGTGCCAAGAAATGCAGATGGAGATTAATGCCTTCACAGAAAAGTTTATAGTCTTACAACAGAAGGGTCTACCCAGTTTACTAACCAGCAATCAAAGACTATTATCACATCAACAATATGCTCACAGGGTAAACACATATATTACAAATCAGATCACAGCATCATCAAGAACTTCATAAGACACATGACCACCCTCCAGACAGAGTTTATATGAAAAATTGGAAAAATTGATTTATATTGAACATGAAATAAATCATCTTTTTGAAGTCAAGCCAAACTTATAGACCAATAGACCAACGGTGGCAGAGCATGGAAATTTTACCAAGGTAATTTGGATTTTTCTGTTTATCTACATTTGGTCAAATAACAAGACACATGGCAGATATAATAAAGATGAAAACAATAGAGGAAGGAGGTCAAGCGAGGACTGGAATGCATTAAAGTGAAATCAAGAGCAGGTGAAAGGATTAGGACAACAACGTAGGAATGCAAAGTAAAGACACAGCTACCAGCTGACTTCCTGAATTAAAAAGTCAAAATATCTTATTAGTTAAAGCACCCAGCACAGAAACAATTACTCCTACATTTATTTCTACATTTATTCCCTTGTCAGAGTAGGTGAAGGAAGTTATTGCTTCATATCTTATCCACAAGATATTTTGTAACTCTCTTTTGTATAAATACCTCCCCAAGAAATGTATTCGGGGTTGGTGATTTTCCTCTTTGGACCGCGCTGTAGCTCTGAGATTTTTAATACAAAGGCTATTGAAGTGCACTGCTGCTGGACCGTCTGAATGTGGATTCGATGTTCTGGGCGCTGCTACAGAATTGCTGTGTCTTTCTATGGATCAATAAGTTATTCTAAACTGTGTTTTTTGTTTTCTGAGTTTGCTAATTTCATATATGTTTCATAATCTTAGTAATAGGGAAAAAGAATAGCCCAGAACTTGTTTAAATACACTCTGTGTTCAATCCCTGTTGTTATTTATGTTTTCTTCAGAATTAGGATAAACAAGAATCCTTAGATGCTTCTGTTTCAACTAATTCTTTCACTTTGAAAGTTGCCAAGGAATTCTTTACTGCTCCTTGACAATATTCATACACTTTCCCTCTGCCATCATGATGAAGGATTCTTAATTGCCCTTCATCCACTGGCTTGCATTCCATCAATTTCTAGATTTCAATATTGTTCCAAAATTGATTATCTTGCTCTGTAGTATTGCCCTTTATCAGAGAAACACACTCAGTAGTCCATCTTCATAGACTCCATTTTCCCAATGGAGTAAACTATTTCAGACTTTCATCCTAGTTCTGTTTAGAATCACCATCCAAACAAACTTATAACAAAACCCTGCACATCATAACTAGCATAAAATCCTTCAAAAAAAAAGGTTAAATTATAAAGAGAGAGCCCTCTTTGGATGTCGTTTGGCTAGAAGTTGCATCTAAAAGATTGGTTAGTGGTTACCTCGGCCGTATTCCCTTTTCTCACAAGTTTTGGGGAACAACCTGAGTGATAATAGGATGCTAATAGCCAAAAGTAACTAGTGGAAAAAAAGAGATCCATGTTCCCATTGCATATTTATGTTGGGGTCTCCTTCAGCTGCATACTATTTTAATGAATATTGCCACACAGTCTTATTTCCAACTACAACAGGTTCAACTATTACTTTGCCTTCCCACTTTTTAATTCTTTTCAGTTAGATCTCTTTCTAGTTCTTATTTCAATAAAGAAAGCTATGAACGTTATGTTTGAAATTGCAGATAAAGTCGGAAATTATTGCATAGCAACATCATCTAGAATTTCATACCAATTGCTTAGCACCATGTTTTATCTAAGTAATATCGAGAATTTTGGTGACAAATTTCTATTTTGCAAAGACAAGCAGGATTCAAGGATATTATTCAGTTGTAGTGCTTAGATACTGGAAGAATGTTGTTAAAAGTGGAAAAGACATCTCCATCAACATAATGGAACACTTAGGGGAGTATTTGTTGATACCTTTCCTTTTTCCTTAAGTTATTAAAAAGGATGCACTCATGATGTATCTTTTTGAAGGCCACTATTTTACAAAGATGATATAAGAAACAATTTTCATAAAATTTGAATTGAATGATAATGCCAAACTATTCATAGCTAATATACCTTTTCTTTGTTTTGGAATTTCATTTTTCTTATTCATATAGATTTCTGATCATTAATACACCACAATTGCTCAAAATATAGTTACCAATGTATATAAAGGGGATTAAAACAAAGTTAAGAGGACCATACAATGATATCGATGAAAAAGAAACTTGAATACTATAACCATAACACCAAAACATGATCTCCGAGCTTCTTTATTAAGCCTTGCAAGAGAGTTAATGAAGTGTTTGTTCATAGTGGAACACTAATTTAAAAGAAAAGGCATACATGGAAAATATGACTAGTAGAAATTTAGGTGTCTTTTGGTTATTCTTTGGTTAGCCTCATCCATCTCACATTAAAAATGGCTCATTCATTATATGTTCTTTGAGTACCTGTAAGTACCTTATGTGTCTAAGACATTATGCAGGTAATCTAAGTCACTCTGAAAGGTGTCATCTTATGCTTTTAAGGGGCTTTTTGAAGTCGCTCCCCCATCTACCAATTTTACAATCAATCTTCATAATCTAAACCTAAAATGGTAGGAAACATGAACTAGAGCCTTCAATGTAAAATAGGTTTAAGAGGTTAACCTGTCAAGGCTATGGATGCCTGCTGGAAATGGGTACTGACTTGTGATACCATTAGGAAAAACCATAGGGGCTATGGACGCTCGCAAGAAATAGGGCATTCTGCCTAAAGAAGTTTCAACCAAACCAAGGCTTGTTTCTACATGTATGATGGTTACATTATAATGTTACATAAAGAGGAAGCAAGTGTGGATGGAGTCAAGGGTAAAAACCAAATCCATAAATTTTCTACTCAATAATGGCCTTAAGGTAAACTTGAGTCCTCTATCATTAGTTTTTCATACTGTATCTAAGATTTAATTGTCTTCGAAGTGAGACCTATGATTAGAGAAAAATAATAAAACTCAACTGCAAAACTTATCTGTAATGCTTGCATAACTATAAGACTTTGGTACTTGCTTAGTAATGACTAATTTTTCATTGGTTCATCATTTGTTGTGATCATAAAAATCCTCCTTTTCTACTAACAAGGAGAGCCCCTTAAAATGTTTCTTCCTTGAGCATTAGACTATTAAGGATTGATGAAATCATATGTAATGAGTGATTTGAAATTTATTTTATCCTTGGTGTTAGTTCAATATTAATCTCATCAGTTCCATTGTTTCGTTTTTCAAGTTTCTTTGTACTAGAGCCATCTCAACAACCCTCCTCACTTCTTTAGTATCTCACCTTGTTTGCATGAGGACATGAAAAACCACAGGCATGGGGGGAGTGGTTGTTGGAGCTCTTTCAACATCTTCAATTCATTCTCTTCATCTTCTTTCAACATATTAGAATTGGCACTTATCAACTCAAGCTCTTCTAGATCATTCCAGACTATCAGCCTTACTCAGCCCCATCTTCAGCTTCACACCACTTCTATTGTAGCTTGTGGTACAAATCAAAATTCCAATGATATACTTGATGTAGAACATGTATAAATTTTCTTTAACTCATTAAAATTTAAAGAATCTTGATGATTAACCACTTCCTATTCCATAAATCTTCACCTTTCCTCAACCACCATTAAACCCATCATTTCCAAATCCATTCTTGCATATTCTAACAATACCATAAGAATGAAAACCAATGTATTTTGGTACATGAAGACAAAGCAATATCTATAGTGTCTTCTCCTTATACATCATAAAGCATTCACAAAATCATCATCTGAATGCTCTCAATAAGAGGATGAATTTATTGTTGCTTATATAAGAAACAAACCACAAAGTGAATAATGGTCTTACAAAGTTTCTAGTCCTTACCCTCATCCTTACCTTATATCATCCACCATCCCTTCCTAGTCCATTTTGTTTGTCGTAAAGTTTTTCTACCTTGTTGTGAAACATATCAAGTATATGATGGTATGATAGTTTACCTTTAATCACCTGCACTAAGAAACAATTTTATAGGCGAGGATTTTGTTTGCACGAAGGAATGAAAAGTCTTAGGCATGGGGGAGATGTTGGGCCTTGAATATGTCATATCATTCAATATATAAAGTCTCCATTTATAATTCATATTCTCACATTTATGATACTTTTCATAATAATTATACCATCAACTCCCGCTAAATGAACCTCTTATACCTTGTGGTTAATTATGATGAATTTCTTATCTTTTTAATGGTTAAATGTGTTTTTAACATGGTTTTATCAATGGAGGTTTAATAATGTGGTTATGTTTCCAAGAAGCATTTTCGAATATGGAAATTTATACCAAGTTCATTGATAATTTGGCAGTTCAGGAATTTAGTACTTAATTCTTCACTTGCACAAATGGAGGGAAAATAATTCAAATTACAAAATATGTTTTAATTTTCTCTAGCATCGTAAATTAGGTGAAAAATTAACCTAATATGCTGGTAAAAGCCTTGGAATATACCCATCTCACACATGGCATCCTAGCACATGATTTAAGTTACAACAAAAGATATGTAACAATTTTGAAAATGCCATGTTCCATCTCTATTTTTGTGCACATGGTGGCGAATCTCAAGAATCTGGAAAATGGATTTTTGAACAACCTAAAAATTTACTTTTATCTCAAACTGTTTCCCAAAATTCAATACTTTGAAAGTCACAACGAGTTCTTTGAAGCAATTTTGTACAAAATTTCTGCAAAACCCAGATTGGAAAAAAATCTAAACAATCATCTTTGGGCATGATTTTCAATGTCATGGAATCGAATAAGGAAAATACAAGAGAGTTGATTGTTGAAAGTATGGAAAATTAGATGCCATCAAAACATATTCCCAAAATACTTCATGGTCGAGAAGATATGATTAGTTCTTTAACACCAATTTGTATAAAATTGCAAAAAAAACCAAAATTATGAGATTTTTCTCTAAAATTATAAATTCGTTTTATGAGATAAGGGGATTGGATCTTATCTTTATAAAATGAATTTTATGTATAAATAAGGTCTCAAATGACAAAGATCAAAGGAGGAGGAAGAGGGGAAAGGTTGATGTTTTGTTGAAATTTAATATAATTATAGTCTTGACTTTTATGCTCATTTTATTATTGATGTTCTCTTGATTTGCAAGGTATTGAATTAGTTTAAGGCTTGCTATGGGTAGTGGCAAGGGCCTACCACAACCTATAACCGAGCCTTGTAACCATTGTAGATTTTAGGAAGTGTGTTTTGATGTAATCCATAGATTTACATTTCATTTCCAAATCATTTACTAAATAGATATCAAGATTTATTTATTTTATTATGTATTTAAGTTATTGCTTTGTTTTCTTAAATTTGGAAAGGAACAACAAGTATATCATTTTTAAGTCTTTGCAAACAGAGGAGCACTGTTGATTAGTATTTCTTGTACATGGATGATTTTGTAATTACATTTCTATAGTTATGGATGCTTATAAGGAAGCTTTTCAATTTAAAACAAATCCTGAAGTAGAAGTAATGACTATGGTTTGAACTTAATCTCTTGATGCGAATTGGATTTTGTCCTCATTATTTAAGATCATGTATTTTTATCAAAGAGATAAAGTTCTTGTAGCATTTTTCTTTGCATCAAATATCTGGAAATAGTAGAGGTAGAATGTTATCCATTAATGGAGGTCGTGTGTTAATATCTTAGGAATTGTGTGGTGTTTATATCATAGTTATGAGATTCATTTGAATCGTAGTGTAATCATTGTTTGAATAGATCACAGGCTATTGCTCTTTTTCATAGGAATCTCTTTACTTAGAATGAAATATCTGAGTTCATTTAGATTAAATTTAAATTAGAAAGCAAGCTCTGTCTTTTGAAGTCTTTTGAACTTGAGTGTGATGAATCGGGTAGCATAGAAGAATTGATTTGAGTTGTCATTTAGTTTTCTTTTGAATATTTTCGAAATTGAATGTATGAACTAGAAGAATTATTTTAAGTTATCATTCATTTTATTTTTCTTTATAGAACCTCTGGGATTCTTTTGCGATGATTTTGATTTAGGTTATTTTTATCATGGTTTGGAAACATCAATAGTGACAGTTGTATGTTTTATTTTCACATGATTTTGAGTTGAATGAATCATAGTTAAAAACATAATAGTGATTTGGTTTTTTAGAAAATAGATTTATTTAATGATAAATTATATTACTATGCAATAGCCTTATTCAATTTAGCTCTTGTGGCTTTGATTATTCAATATAGAAGTTAAGAATTATGTACTTAATTTCATACTAGATTTGTATAGGGTAAGTTTGAATTTGGGCTGGAATGCATTGCAACTCAAAGTTTATGAACTCCAGTTGAAAATTTAATTTAGGGAATATAATGACATATAAAATCCCTAACAATCATTATTGGTGGTTGTTAGTGTCAGTATTTTCATACTGCCATTAGTGGTCAAAACTCCTCTTTTCATATCATATTAGGGTCTCTCTCAGAAATTTTTGTCATTCCACCTAGGTCCTCATTCAAAAATTTACTCACTGATGGTAGCCCTAGTAAAAAAACCTCACTCACCTACACTCCATCTACCCTTCTTGACCTTTTCCCATGCCCATTCCTCTCATTTCCCTCTCCTAGGATTTTGAGGGCATTTTTCTTGGTTTCATGATGTCCATGGTTAAATCATCAACAAAACTTGTATCCTGATGCTCTTACGTCTTCAACTATCCCTAATATACCTTCCTAAACACTTCCCATCACTCATATACTAGGCTTGTGTTTTTCCCTTTTGGACCCCTTTCCTCACTCAATCATTGAAATTCTAGTTTCCCTTACTTCCTAACATCCCTCCCTACCTCCCAAAATTTTCCTAAGAATTTAGAAGCCCCCTATCCCCTTTATTTCTCTTCATTCCTATAAATTTCCCAAATCCCTTGTTTTGCCTACACTAAACCCTAATTTCCTCTCCCATTGATCTAGGGTTTTCTATGGAATCAGAGACATATGACTAGAGGAGGCATAAGCGAGGTCATATTAGACATTATGAGGCCACTCTAACTCATAAACATCACGTCTCCATAATTTTTCAAAAAAGTCATTCTAAGGGACAAAATCATTTGCCACACATAGGGCCAGTTTTTCTTCAAAGTATGTTTCCAACCAAACAAGATGAATTTTACAAAAGTGAGAGAGGGTTTTTTACATAAATGGACAAAAACCTCCATCATTTTGGACACAGGCATTATGAGTTTGGAGAAATGTAAAACATATAGGTGCTACAAGAGGTTTTCTGCACTTCTGGAGTGACCTTGGGAAATAAAAGTTTTGCCTAGTCGGAGTGTCCAAATGAATTTATTGATAAGTCAAATGAAAACTAGACTAGAATATATCTCTAATGAGCTATCATGATCTCAATTTGGAGTTGAGGAAGGTCTCCAAAAATGGTCTACATAAAGATTCTGCACGTAGGGCATCTTGGCGTTGTGCACAAGAGTAGTATTGCAAGATTGAATTTTTGGAAGGTCAATTATTATATTTCTTTAGAAAAAAGTACAATTCTGGATCCTTGACGCGACAGGATTTCCAATGAGCTATCCTGAGCTCAATTTGGACATCGGGAAACCCTTCAAAACTTAGCTGGAAGATGGCACTGGGCACAGATCAAAGGCGTTGTGCACTTGGTTGTAGCGCTGCACACATTTTTGAGCAAATGAAGACCACCAGTGGATGAAAAATTACCATTAAATATATTAAAGCCACTTTTCTAGCCTTTATTTGTAGAAATAGCAGGTAAAAAGGGCAAAAAACAAGCAAAAAATCATGTTTCTGCCTCAATTTTGGCCTAGGCATTTCGCACTGAGAAGTCTTGGGAGAATGAAGTTTTGAGGAGACAAATCAGCTTCATTTTGAAAAATGGAGGCATATTCATAAATTATACTTGAATGGATTTCCAACAAGCCATCTTGAGCCTAATTTGGACACCTACAACGCAGTCAAATTCAACCTGCAATAGGGAGGGCACACTTGACCATTTGTTGGTATTTTTGAATTTTCACTGTAATTTTGACTTTCATCTCAGAAAATGATGTTTTCACCTATGTAATTGAGGATTGTAAATGTAATAATGTTGTGTATAAGTTACCTAGGGGTATATTCATCGACATAAAAGTTATCATCAATTCAAATGAATCAATTTCAATGTAACTAGGGATGGTCACTTTGAACACCCTATACTCTAGCTATCAGTTCAGATTTTGGTGGAATTGCTCCTCCTCTCATGGATTCGACCCCTAATGTTGAGAGGAGTTTTTTTGAGCTCTACATCTTGTATTTTCAGCCTTTTCAAAGGTTGGACTCAGTTGGATGTTGTTAGATTGATCAGAGACACTATTGTATTAGAATTTGGCCAATTTTAATAGATGAGTTGCATCTATTTCTTTGGGATACCTGTGGTATGGTTGTCTAGCATTGTTTTTTTCATTAGTTTCCTTTGTATGAATGTATTGTTGCTCCATATTCCTTTTCATGTGTATTGAATGATCTCTTTCAAGTTTATAAACAAAAATCATCTCACATGCTCTGTTTTGGGGAAGTTTTCATAGTTTGTTCATCTTTCTTCAGTTTAGGAAGAATACATCTTTCATGCTCTTCCTAGCTCCTCATATGTCTGAATCTCCTCATCCCAAGAAACCCTACTGTGCTAGCCTACCCACCTACCTTGCCCCATTGAATGGACTCTAACCCTAATCTTATTTGCCTCGACCTAGCCTCTTTGACCTGATATCCTCATCCAACAATAACCCCATCAAATCAAATCAAAACAACCTCTGCACTTTTTACCTAGCCTAAAAACCTAATTCATCCAACCCTATTGGTTTTGATTCTTTGGAGAGATCCCTCTCTAGATTGATAGGGATAGATACTAAGTCAAAAGGTTGGTCTATGGTTACCTTAGTTGGACTCTTCCTCAGCATTGGAGATTCAGAGGAGTGATAACATACTAGCGCCGTTGCTGGGGAGTGAAATCTCTATCTTCCCCGCGAAAGAACGACAATTATTTAGATCTAATTTTTGATGGTGAACAACAGTTGGACACACAGGAAGGCTGTACCATTCACCTAGTGACTCCATTGACTAAAGGATCCAAAAAATCAACACTTCATGGCGACTCCACTTTTCAAGAACTAGTAGTTTGAAAACCTTATTGTTGACTTCATTGTTGTCAAGATGAGTTCTACTGCAAGAAGAAATCCTAGGTATGCTCCTATGGATCAATCTCATATCCCTGGATTTCCAAATCCTATGCCTCATGTTGACTGGTTTACAAATCTTCCTATATTTAAAAATGAACAAGAAGATGATGCTAATTTACATTTAGTAAGGTTTCATGTACATGTATGTAGACTAAGAGTTGAGTTTCATGAGGAATATCTCATGAAGTTTTTTATGGCTACCCTTGAAGATAAAGCTAGGGTATGGTATGAAGGGTTACCAGAAAGAAGCTTATGTTCTCTAAAGGATTTCCATAATGTGTTATCCAACCATTATGTGAAGCCTTATATTTCTTTACAAAGTTGTCGTGATTATAGTGAAGGTTTCATTGCATATCTTGAAAGTATTGATTGTATCGAATGTATGGATGATGAAGAAATCATTAAAGACTTCTCTAAATTTTCCCTTCAACAACAGTGTGAAGAAGCCAGTCACTTTGATACACAAGATCATAGTCAGCATACAATATCCCTTCCTGTACTTAATGTTCACATGGAATTGTTGCATCTATGTGGACCATTTTTTATGGTGATCATTCTGTAACTTCCCTTGTGTATGTATGAACTAAAGGGATCAATGCTCTATGTGAATGACTGTTTCCTTCCCCATAATGTAATGCTTCCATTGCTGAAAAGACTACACAATGGAATACATCTCTTTGTCACAGATGGGATACTTTTAGATTGTGTTTGAAATTGTCTCACTATGATATGCCACTGGATGCCCCTTCTGAGTAAGAACTGCACCAACAACATAGTCAAAGGCATCTGTCTCACTGTAAAATGGTGTTTGTAGGTATGGTAATGTGAGCACTAGTGCAGAATAGATCCAATGCTTCAACTCAACAAATGCCTTTTGTTGTGATTTAGAGCAAAATAAATTTTCTTTCGTTCCTCCCTTGCTGACTTGACTCAAAGGCCAAGTGATATGAGATAACCCCAACATGAACCTGCGGTAGAAGTTGGAAAGACCCAAAAAGACATAGAGATCTTTTAGAGTGGTTTGGGCTAGCCAATCCTGAATTACTTGTATCTTGGCTGGGTACACATGCACACCCTGCTCATCATTGATGTACCAGAGATATTGAACCTAGGTTATACCAAAACTACATTTCTCCAAATTGGCACACAAATTTTATTGTTGCAGGGTTTGGAGGACCTGTATAATAAGGTGGACGTACCTTTCCCAACTCTAGTTGAAGATTGTAATGTTATCCAAATACACCACCATGGCTAAGTTGGTGAAGTGTCACAAGTTGTTCGTCAACCTCATGAAGGTTTCAGGGGCATTCATCAACTTGAAAGCATGACCAACCATTTGATAAGGCCCTTAGATTTGAAGGTAGTCTTCCACACATCAGAGGGTTCAATTGGTACCTGATGATAACCAAACTTTAAGTCAATATTGTTGAAATATTTGGCCCCTTTGAGCTGGTCCAAAAGTTCATCAATCCACGATATTGGATAGCTATTCCAGATAGTGATATTTTTTTAGCACCTGATAGTCAATACAAAGTATCGAGGTCCCATCCTTCTACTATACCAACACGATCGGGCTCCCACAGGGTGATGAAATTGGCTTGAAGTTCCATTTCCTCAACAAATCCATAATCTGCGTCTTGATTTCATCATTCTCCATAACAAAGCATCGATAGATCAGTCCATTGGGTAGTGACGCACCTAAGGTCAGATGGATGGAGTGCTTGAACTAATAATGTAGAGGTACCCCTATAGGTGAGGTGAAGATGTCAATGTCCATAGCTTTGTCCATATGTTGCTACAGTGTGGAGGAGTCTTGTCTAGAGGTTGTGGCCAAAATGTTCTTCTTGCTATGAGGGTTGATGATAAGGAAAACAAATTTCCCATTCTGGGAAATGATCTTACTGCATTGCTTCACAGTGATCAAAGAAATAGTAGTATGCGGTGCTACCTCATATATACTATACAACTTATTACCAAAAGTAATAATAACAGTCCAAGGCCTAGAATCATACGCAAAATGCCGCTTTTACAAGTATGGTTGGCCTAATAATACATCACAAAATTTAAGAGGAGCAACATCACACAATCACCCATATGTGAAGGGATTGATGTTGTAGGGAAGGACACACTATTGGATAACGGAGAGATATCGCCCTTGGTGAAGCCACCTGATGGTGTATGACTGTGAGTGTGGTGTGGCTGGTAGGCCCAATTGTTTCACGACCTATGCTGAAATGAAGTTATTTTTCCTCCACTATCAACAATGAACTACAATGGAGAACCCTTCACCCACATCTGTGAGGGGAAGAGCTGCTCCCCCTCCTCTAGATATTTAGGCTCATCCTTCTATATCTTAATGGTGGCAATGGTGGCACTAGGCTCCACATCAATAATCTGATTCCCCTTTTCATTCCGCTTGTTGTTTTCTAAGAGTCAAAACATGTGCATGATTAAGAAGCCTTCAACTTGGTCACCAATGACTGCTTGGCTCGGCACTCACTTGTGTTGCGAGTGGTGCTCTTATGGAATTCATGCCATTTACCTGTGTCCTTCTTTGTCTTTGTGGTGTTTTAATTTTCTTTCAGCTTTGAGGGGTTGTCCTAGGTCACCCCACCTTCGATTTTTCCCTTGTTTTGTGGTTTGGGGTTGCCTTTCCCTTGCTTCAGATTCGTAGATCCAAAGTCTTGCTTCTTCTTTTTAAAATTTTGGTTGATATTGATAGTGTATTAATAGGCGGTGCCAAAAAAGGAGATATCCAGGGACTCCATCTCATCATGTATGTACTTGTGTAGACAACTGTGGTACTTGAGTACAAAATTACGCTCAAAATAATAGATATCGAGCTTTGTGCGAAGGGTATGGAAAAAATTTGTGAACTTTGACACTTCTTCGTCCCTGCTATGCCACAGTGTGTTCATGTTTATGTATTTATCTTCATAGCTCCCAACAGGGTAATATTGTTCCTTGATGGCATCTCAGAAATAATTCCAAGTGGGTGCAACTGAAAATAGTGGGGATTCCCTCTCACCCTTTTGTTCATAATAGGTTCCCCACTAGTCCTTGACATGTGGGGCGGCTTTGAGGAGTACAAAAGTAATATTTTCCCAATTGTAAAAGTCATGAACTAAAAAATATTCTTCCAACAGATTTAACCATCTATCCACAACGTATGAAACTATATGGCCTTTAAATATGGGAATGTCATAGTTAACTTGTACCTTATAAGGAGTGGTGGTTCCATAGTGTCTACTAAACGAAGATGTGTTGCTTGTGGGTAGCCGTCGAAGGATTTGGGAAACGTTATCCATCATCTCATTCCTTTGTCACTTGAGGGCTTCCTCGAACAATTTTTAGAGTATCTCCTACCCCCTCGCCTTTATTTTGTTCCACCATGGGAGGTCATTGGGCTATCCGAGGCTGGTCTTGTAAAGGTTCAACCAGTTCAAGCCTTAACTCCTTATACCCTAACCTCATTGGGGAAATGAAAAGAAAAACAAAGAAATAGTAGACCACTCTGATACCACTGATCCAGACTTGTGAAAAAACACAAAAAAATAAATATATATAGTGAAACACAAAGAAATAACATAAATAAAACTTCATTTGATTAATATCAAAGAACTGAAATATGCTTACATACAAAATTGGACATAAACTAGCTCGAGTGGTAGCTTATCTTTGGGAAGCGATGTAGAAGCTACATGCCTATGAACTATGTTACAATGAAGATCAAGGGAATTTTTATTATTGAACAACAAGGGAAAACCCAAAACAACCAAAAACCTAACCCCACGGGATGGAATGCCAAGAGCTTGTGGGCCCCATTGGGGTTAGTTGGGCAGCCAATGTCTCGGGGTCGTAACTTGGTCATATTATATTCGTTTGGCATGTATGATACCTCATTGAAAATATCTATTGAAGTAATACAATATTTACCGCAGGAACCTATTTACAATTATGAGCCTACTACGGACCTAAACAAAACGCCGTTTAGGGGGTCAAAACTACTCCAGAAGTTGAGGACCCAAAAAAATTCTAAAAATAGTAAATGTTGTTATAAATAAAGAATCTGATGAAACCAAATGGAAGTCTACATGGAATAGGTGAGTGGCCACCAAAATCTACCATGATTAGTCCCCGCTCGTTAGGAAGCAATGGTCCCTATTGCGTGCTGTGCCTCCCTGAGGTGAGGAAATTTTTGTTGAACCCAGTCCTTGGTGAACCACTTGCCATGGTGTAGGAGTTGGACCACTTTCACAACTCGATATAGCTGGATCATCTGTAGGTGATTGTTCTTCATATACATGTCCATGATCTAATCATTTTTGGCCTGTTCCATGCAATATGGGTTTCACTCCTTTGGTGTGAATTTTTCAACGATGTCGAATGTGTCCAGTAATGGTGTAAAGTATGGCCGAAGGTGGTCCACATTGAACACTAGGTACATGCCAAGGAATAGTGGAATTTTGAGCTTGAAGCAAATTTCCCCTACAACCTTGGTAATGGTGTATGACCAATATCGAAGCAGGTGAAGGTTGCGATGGGGCCCAATGAGGCATTCCTTCTGCAGATGTAGACAAACTTTGTCGCCCACCTGGAACTTGGGTGGCACCCGATGTTGATCATGTCGCTGCTTGTAATTAGCATTGAATTTGTTGAATATGTCATAGACCTACTGGAAGATGTGATAAATGCACTCAATGAAGCTGTTACCCTTGTCATCTTTGGATTGAACATGAGCCAATTATGCCTGAGTAGCTACAAATGGTATGGCCACATCAATGGAACATAGTACCTAAAATCCTAATCCCATTTGAAAAGGGCTGTGGCTAGTTGAACTATGGAGAGATCTATTGTAGCTGTGTAGGACACAAGGGAGACTTTCATGCCATGTGCGTGGATTCTTCGAGTGGTACATGCTTAAAATGTGTACGATCATCCTGTTGACGATCTCTATTTGGCCATCAGTTTGGGGGTGGAAAGCCATGGACCTAGTGAGCTTGGTATCCATCATTGACCAGAGACTTAACAAAAATGTGCTCAGGACCCTGTTGTCCTAATTGAGTTAATGGATTGTGGGATCCCAAAGTGTACCCACACTTTTTCAAAGAAGAAATTAGTAGTGGATTCTGTTGTGATACTCTTCTTGCAGGCTGCCAAAATGACCATCTTAGAGAATCTGTCAATGACCATGAAGACACAGTCACTGCGATGCTTAGTATAAGGAAGGCTTGACTTGTAATCCATCTAGATGGATTTCCAAGGTCAACTAGGAGTAGGGGGAGGAGTATATAGGCCTTGCTTCTTCATGGTCAGTTTGGAAATGGTGCAATAAGTGCACGATCATATGTACTTGCCAATATCCCGTCGAAAGTTTGGCCAATAAAAATACTTCTGTAGTAATACCACTATTTTCTCTACCCAAAAATGTCCATCGACTCAACTATAGTGCGCCTCACAAATTTATATTAGCATGCTCACTTGAAGGAACACATAGGTGTCCTAGGTGGCATAACAGTGCATCCTGGATGTTAAAATTTGGAACTTTCTTGCCTTCCAAGAGTATTTGGTATTTGTTGCCAAATTCCAATCGCTCTTGTAAAGATGCGGCCAACTCGCAATCTCGTGCCCACAAGAGTCAAGCACACTGGTCAGCGCCATGACTAGTCTACAACATTGTTGGCGTTTCCCTTCCTATACTTAATGTTCACATGGAACTGTTGCAGGTTTGTGGACCATTTCTGATGGTGATCATTCTGCAACTTCCCCCGTGTCTGTATGAACTGCAGGGGTCGGTGCTGCAACACCATCCTCCCACATCTAGCCAAGTAACAGACCAAACGAGGTAAACATGTGATGAGAAGTTACTATGATATTATTCGACTCCCTATGTGCCAGTTAAGGAAGTGGAACCGACAGAAAACATCACACAAACCTTCCACATCAGCAATATAACTCCCAGGAGCCATTCCAACCACTCAGGTAACCAACCCTTGATATCAACTGAAGTTTTAGTGCATAAAACCCCTGGGCGGTGCTTTGATATGGACAAGGGTGCATCTTGAATGATTCATAAGCTCCCACAACAAGGGAAAGGGAGCTTTTGGGGATGTTTTTCCCTAGTGTTGTGCCTGCAACTCCGATATATGTGCCAATTTTTTAGGCCCTAATCCCAGGTCACTGCTCAGATCTCAATGACACTCCCAGAAATTAAAGATAACAACTGAATAATGATACAAATGTAACTACTTGAACAAGGACTTGACTGGACCCCTACTAGTCAGGACAGACATTTCATCAAACATGTCACAAAGATGTAATCTATAGGTTGAAACAACAAATATGATCATAGGGGTCTCATGGTTATATGAGAATCACTAAGAAGCATTAATGTCATATCACAATAACTATAGTACCATCTATTAAGCCATATATTCATTCTACATTTAGTGATCAACCAAAAATGATGAAAGCCATACATTTCCATTTTCATAAAACTCATACATAACTAGCATATAAACAACAAAATATAAAGGATATAAACGTCATATAAGACACATATAAACAAGTATATTTACCCATAACATACCAAGGAGAAAGATAACTCTTATTTATTTTTTCATAGGTCGAATAGGTATGGGACTTCCATGAAACACCTGATCGTATACTAGGCTGAACCGAGTCTTTGTTTAAGCTAGCCACCTCCGTACCATATTCCAAGCATGAATGTGGGATTGATCATGGATTCCAAAGGCCAAAACCCCCTCAACCCTCAACCAGATATTCCACCTCATTGTTGGACATCACTAGCCAAGATGTCCAGGGTCCTGAGCATGTGTTCCAACCCAGATTCCAGGACTAGTAATTCAACCCACAATTACCATGGGGCCTCCAGATCATTTTCCCAAGCAAGGCTTCCAAGACTAGTAACTCAACCCACCAAGGGCTTCCAGAGAGTTTATCCAACCAAGGCTTCCAGGACTAGTAACTCAACCCAAGCTATTATAGGGCTTCCAGAGAATTTTTCCAACCAAGGCTTTTAGGACTACTAACTAAACCCAAGTTGTTACAGGGTTGCCTGAGAGTTTGTCTAGCCAAGGCTTCTAGGAACTAATAAATCAACCCACATCCAAAGGCACAAGAAAACCAACCATAAAACAAAAGTGAAACCCGTAACACAATTTTTATCTGGAAAATGGAAAGGCTACAAAAATCCACTGTCAATCCAGGAAATCCTCCATGCCAATGACAAATCATGACCAATAAACCACATGCATATGCCATGCATTCCAAAACTAGTGAGGAAAACATACATGAAACTCGGTACTTGCAAGAAAAACCCATTGTAGATGATGACCCCAATGTACTCTTGCACTTTCCCACTCTTCCTTTTCCTTCTTGCTCCAATCATACAAGCATGCCACACTCTCCAAGAAAACGCGAAGTATCGAAGAGTATGAGAGAGAGAGAATAGAATGGGAGCTCTAAAACTGAACTGACAAAAACTTACATTGACCAAGCCTGCCCACTGATCCTCGAATCCTTTTTATCAATGAGGCCTCTAGTTTCTTCAATTTCCATTATTTTCCTTAATTTTCCTCCTGGCATGCGACCCATGACCTTTCACCTTTCTTTTCTCCTAATTTCCATTATTTTGATAAATAAATGTGCCAAAAATGGCAATTTCCTTTTAAAATCCTTTGTCATTGCCTTTGCCAATTTCCTTAGCCATAATAAACCAATGAAAACCCACACTAGGATGTCTTTCCCACCACTTGGCTTGGAATACATGTCCCATGACCTTGATCATATTTTTCCCTTTATTAACTTTTACATGGAATTTTGACTAGGGCTGTTATAGAACCCTCCCCTTTGGGGGAACACTGTCCTTAGTGTTCAATGACACCTATAAAAAACAAAATTCTATAACAAAACATACTTCCCATGGAGCTTTATAATACAACTCGTTGCAATATTTACAATGATCACTGTTGAAACATGACAATGATACCATTTACTGGAGATTTATAACACAACTCATTACAACATTTACAATAACCACATATTCTTATACACATTTGCTTCAACCAGAAAATAACCATACTTTGTATGGATATTTATATATCTAGATTGATACAATATTTACAATGATATACACATATGTACATTTGCTCATCCAACAAATAAAAGGATATGATGCCCATATCGTTCAACAAGGGAATCCAGAGGCTCACACCTCCACCATCAAAAGTAGTATTAAGATTCACCTCCCATTAGGGGAATTTTGAGGTCTAAAATGGGCCTCCTAAGAAAATTATAAAATAATAGTGGAAATAATAAAATAACATTAGATTACATCATCAAATTTTAGAGGGAAAAAAGAAAAGAACTATTTTGCAACTTATCTCCCTATGGGTTTACTCAAATTTTGAGCGGAAACACTCGTTGGATGCAGAATTTGATTCCTCATCCAAGAGTACCCATGTTTCATACTTTCAATGGACCCTGCTACCCAAAAAATGAGACAAACATCAAAACCATGGTGGCAATCACGTTTTCTCATGTATTTCTCAATTTTCATGTAGCAGGGTCCATCAAAAGTATGCAACATGGGTACTCCTTGGATGAGGAATTAATTTTTTCATCCAATGAGTACTCCCACTCAAAATTTGAGTAAAACCTTAGGGAGATAGGTTGAAAATACGAGTTGAAAAGGTAGTTTTATTATTTTATTATTTTATAATATTTTTACTTTTTTACTCCAAAAACGGTGAATCATCCCCCATGGTTGACATAATAATCTTGAATCCTATTGGTCCTTATAAAGTTTATTTTGGTTGTACATTTTTCTTAGGAGGCCCATTTTAGACCTCAAATTTCCCCTAATGTTTGGAGGAAGTCCATAATCCACTACCAAAGTCAAAGATGCATCCAATGTCCAGCGCTACAATCATGTGCCACTTGTCCTCTCAGTGAACAGTTACCGTCTCATTGTTCTAGGGCGCACTCCAAATATGCATATGATTCCATATGGAAATGCTAATGGCCAAAAATAATCCATCCCTGACCTTCCCTTCTCTACCACATAGTCCCTCAAGAAATCTGGTCACCCCCTTCTATGCAATCACACATCTTCCAAGTTCCGCTGGCACCCCCATCCCAAGAATTCCATCCCTCGATAAGTTTCCTAGCATTGAAAGGTCCAGAAACCTAGGCATATCCCTACCTCAATCCATCATACCAGTCATAACATGCTCATGGAAATCAATGAACATTATTGGTACCAATGTCCCATAATGGCCCTGCTCCTAAATGCTTTACCGACGTACTACTGCATGTACCAATTCCTTTTTTTGTTGTTTCTAATGCTTGCCATCAGTTTCGACCACCCAATCGGGAATTTCATGTTATCCTATACCAAGAACATAATTTCCGTTAGATTCAAAATAAATTGAATAACCTCAAATTATACCTCATTAGTGGCCCGTTAATAAGGTACACTTGCAATTTTGTTCGCTTGCTGTCACAACAAGTCAAACTAGCATCCTTGACAAAATCATCATGTATAAACATATCACATTAGGTTAGATCATAACACAACCATCATATATCAAAGTCATAAATCATATTTAACCATCATAAACTAGGATCATATATCACATATAATCATCATAGACCAAAATTATAAATCACATGCATAATAAAACTGAAATAAAATATTGATATTTATCTTTTAATCAATTCTTAGCTTCTACCTTTTCCCTTATTCCTTATGAAGTCTGAATCAGTTTCCACATCCACAAAACACCTAGTTCCTTCTCCTTAACCATGTGCACATACACATTGTGTGCATCACACACATACAACTGCAGACAACATACAACACCATGCACCTACACCTAATATACAACACATACACCTGTACCTAATGTATAACACAACACAATACATATGCCTACATATGGTTTACACCACCACAAAATACATACACCTACACACGATGTACAACACAATACATATACATACACATAGTACAACAAAATTAATACACATGTCACAACACCACGACTACAAAATGCACATACGTAGTACCACATGCCCGCAACACAACATATATGACATGCAAACAATACCACATGTAGAGCAGTACCATAGGTACAACATGTACACAGTACCATCTGTACACAACACCACCTACACAACATGTTCACAACATCGCATGTACAAGACACCACCTGCACAACGTGTACATAGTGCCATATGTACATTTGTACATTGCGCCACATGTACAATGTGTACACAATACCACATGTATTCAACGCAACATGCATGACATGTACATGAGAGCACATATACACAACACCACATGCACGACATGTACACAACACCACCTACACACAACACCACATGTACATCACGTGCACAACACCACATTTACAATCATGCATGCAACACCATATGTAAATAGTACCATATGTACAAATATCACACAACACCATATGTATATAACACTACATATACAACACGTACATAACACCATATCCACACAATACGACATATCCATCATGTAGATAATACAATATGTACATAATGCTACATATACAACATTACACATCACCATAGTTACAACCAATAAATATACAACATGCACAACATATACACAACAATAGCACTGCATATCCAAAATCATACTACCTCTACCAAGCAACCTTGCTTCTAGTGTCTCTCCACCATCCATGCTTATCCTAGCATGTCACAAAGAACATTGTTTTCATTCCACTGATGTATCCTTTAGCACTACCTATCATAACATAAACATAGCCATAATACAAGCATACAATATCAATTCATATCCACATGACACTGACCTCATATATTTTTTTCACTACTCTTCCCACTTGATTCCTCATAAATCGGGAACCTCTTCATGTCGTTCACCTGCATAAACAAAATACATACATGTATGTATACATATAAAAATCAACATAAAACAATCATGATCCCTGATCAACTTGTCAGATAACAACATATCTACATACATACATACATACATATATGCATATAAACATTAGAATAAAGCAATTATGATCACACCATAATTACTAGATCTTAAGGTCAAGGTTAAGAGAACTTCCTTTATTCGTGCACAACATGCACAACATTATGAACAACAGTTCCCAAGATAGCCAAGGAATTTGACACTTCAAGTCCATTTACTTTACCTTTCTTTTTACCTTTCTCATGACTGTCCTGCCACCATCCATTATCCCAGTGGACTAAACCAACCCAATTGGTTTTCATATTCTTTCCTTTAACTTGCCTTAACCCATGCATTGAGCTTCATCTAAGTCTCATATTACCTGATGGGTTTCATTCAACTTCTTCCTAGGTCCATTAGCTTTCCTCTTTCCCAACCAATTCCCAAGACTCAAATCTTAAAAGACAAGCACAAGAAACAAATAAGAAGAATACCATGAAAACCAATAACAACACGACACCACAACAAAGTGGCAAAGCCTTGCACTAGACATAAACAAAACCACAAATCAAGCTCAACAAATCACAAAAGACCAAATCCACAAGACTGGAAACAAACACCATGACTCCATTCCCATAGGTTTCCAATGCTTCCAAGTGAAAGCTCAACCCGAGCCTCCTTTAATATTTCATGGCAATATCCTTTGCCATGAAATCCCCTGGATCATATTTCCATAAACACATAACTGTCAGTGCATAAGTGAACATAAAATTACACCAATTACCTTAACTTGTTGCACCAAACATGTTTCCTGCAACTTCTCACACATGGCAACCACAGGTTCCAAGGTTCAAAGTAACATATCTACTAATTTGAAATCAACCTTTACCGAGACTAAAAATCATGTCATAATCCATAGTCAACTCATAATCATTAGACATAATGCTACAACTATCACCTACTAACATGCAAGCACATATCAAATGTCTCAACACATGTGTTAGTATAATCATCTTAAAACAAGATCATTTGAACACATACTCATATTATGCAATTCATCAAACATTCAACCAACTTGTAAACATACCATGTTAAATAAATCAACTAGACAAATCCTTATGTGTTAGTTAAGGAAGGGGAATTGGAAGAACACATCACATGGACCTTCCACATTAGCAACAGAACTCCCATGATCCATCCCCAACACTTAGGTAACCAACCACTTAGACCAATTGAATTTTTAGTGCATCGAACCCCTGGACGCTCCCTTGATATGGGAAATGGTGCGTCTTCCCTTGATATGGAAAAGGGTGCATCTGGGAGGCTCTAGAAACTCGCATAATAAGGGAAAGGGAGCTTGTAGCGACCTTTTCCTCTAGTGTTGTCACTGTGACTCTAGGATTTATGCCACATTTTTTGGCCCAGAGCCAAGGTCATTGCTCAGAACTTAATGAAACTCCTAGAAATGAAAGGCAATCACAAAATAATGATACAAATGTAATTACCTGAATAAGGACTTGACTCGGCCCTTACTAACCATGAAAGACATTTCATCAAACATGTCACAAAGATGCAATCTACAAGTTGAAACAATAGATTAGAGAATAGGCGTCTCATACTTATCTGAGAATCACTAAGAAGCATTGATGCCTCATCACAATAACTATAGTACCATCTATTAAGCCATATGCACATACACTGATCAACCAAACATGATGAAATCCATATATTTCCATTGTCATAAAAATCATTCATAACAAACATATAACAAACAAAATATCAAGGATATAGCAACCATATAAACCGCATATAATAAAGTATATGTACCCATAACATAACAAGGAGAAATAGAGCTCTTATTGATGATTACATAGGCTGATCAAGTATGGGACGTCCATGAACCACCCGACTATAGACTAGGCTGAACCAAATATTTCTTTTAGCTAGTCACTCCCATGCCATATTCCAAGCATGAATGTGGGATATCATGAAACAAATCCATCAAAACCAAACCAGGGCTTCTAGAGGCCAAACCACCTCAACCCTCAACCAATGATTCCACCTCACATCTGGACATCACAAACCATCACTAGATCGGTCTTTACCATAGTTTTCTAGGGCTTCAGAGTGTTTTTTCCAACCCGACTCCCAGGACTAGTAACTCAAGCCACAATTTCCACTGGGCTTAGAGACCATTTGTCCAAACAAGGCTTCCAGGACTAGTAACTCAACCCACAACTGTCATCGAGCTTCCAGATTTTTTTTCCAACCAAGGCTTCCAGGAGTAGTAACTCAACCCACCAAGGGCTTCCAGAGAATTTCTCCAACTAAGTCTTCCAGGACTAGTAACTCAATCCAAGTTGTTATAGGGATTCCAGAGAATTTTTCCAACCAAGGCTTCCAAAACTAGCAACTCAACCCAAGTTGTTACAGGGATTCTAGAGAATTTTTCCAACCAAGGCTTCCAGGAACTAATAACGCAACCCACAACAAAAGGTGCTAGAAAAACAACTTGAAAAAATAAATTAAGCCCACAACAGCATGGCTATCCAAGAAATGGAAAGGCTGGGAAAATCCACTATCAATCCATGCAACCCTCCACATCAATGAAAAATAATGACCAATAGACCACATGAATATGCCATGCATGAAAAACATAGTGAGGAAAACATACATGCAACTCAACACCTGCAAGAAACACCTGATGTAGTTGTTGATCCCGATGTCCTCTTGCACTTTCCTACTCTTCCTTTTCATTCTTGCTCCAAGCATCCAAGTATGCCACACTCTCCAAGAATTCTCTAGGAAAACTCTAATTGTCTAAGAGTATGAGAGAAAGAGAATAGAATGAGAGCTCCAAAATGAACTGAAAAAATATTACACTGACCAAGCCTTCCCACTGACCCTCAGAAGCGTTTTTATCAATGAGGCCTATATTTTCATTAATTTCCATTAATTTTCTTCATTTTCCTCCTCACATAAAACCTGTTACCTTTCACCTTCCTTTTCTCCTAATTTCCATTATTTTCCTAAATAAATGTGCGAAAAATGTGAATTTCCTTTCCAAATATTTTTCCATTTCCTTTCCCAATTTCCTTAATGAATGCCCACAGTGGGAATTCTTGCCCACCATTTAGCTTGGAATACATGTCCCATGACCATGGTTTTAATTTTTCCTTTATTAACATTTACATGGAATTTTGACCAGTGTTGTTACAGGTGGTCTGTGTGGATGACCGTTTCATTCCCTAGAATGTAATGCTTCCATTATTAACAAGCCTGCACAATGGAATACATCTCTTTGTCATAGTTAGGATACTTTTAGACTGTGTCTCAAAGTGTCTCAATGTGATATGCCACTAGATGCCCCTGTAGAGTAATAACTGCACTAGTAGCATAGTCGGAGGCATCTGTCTCGATATCAAGTGGTTGTTACAGGTCTAGGAATGTGAGCACTGGTGCAAATCAGAGGTGATGCTTCAACTCAGCAAACACCTTCTATTTGGATTCAAACCAAAATAACTTTTTTTTCACTCCTCCCTTGGTGAGAGAACCTTAAGACAAACCTATGGTAGAAGTTGGCAAGACCCAGAAAGTTGCAGAGCTTTGTTAGAGTGCTTGGGGCTATGAAATCCTGAATGAATCTTATCTTGGCTTGGTCCACATGCACACCCTGCTCATTAATGATGTACTTGAGATATTGAACCTAGGTCATACATAAAGTGTATTTCTACAAATTGGCACACAACTTGTGCGGCCGCTAGGTTTGGACGACCTGTCTAATATGGTGGAGGTGTTCTTCCCAACTCTAGCTGAAGATAATAATGTCATCCAAATAAACCACCACGAATGAGTTAGTGAAGGGTCTCAAGGTGTCATCCATCAACCTCATGAAGGTTGTGGGGGCATTTGTCAACCCAAAAGGCATAAACAACCATTCAAAAAGGCCCTCCTTGGATTTGAAGGAAGTCTTCCACACATCAGAGGGTTCGATTGTTACCTGGTGATAACTAGACTTCAAGTCAATCTTGTTGAAATACTTAGCTGCCTTGAGCTAGTCTAGAAGGTCATCAATCTGTGGGATTGGATGTGCCCTTTCTGTAGCAACTCCTAAATTTTTCTCTTGATTTCTTCATTCTCTATAATAGAGTGTCGATAGATCGGTCCGTTAGGTAGCAACACACCCAAGGTCAGATAAATGGAGTGCTTGACCTGATAGTGTAGAGGTACCCCCGTGGGTGAGGTGAAGATGTCCTTGTACTCCTCCACAACCTTGTTAGTCTACTGTTGTGTGTATAGGAGCCTTGTATGGAGGCAATGACCATAATATTGTTCTTTGCCTAAGGGTGGATCATAAGGAAACAAATTTCCCGATCTGGGAAATGATATTACTACATTTCTTCGTAGTGATCAAAGTAATGATAGTAGGGGGTTCTACCTCTAGTATCTTATAAAATTTATTTCGCAAAGTGATAATAATAGTGCGAGGCCTAGACTCATACAAAACATGTCGTTTCCACAAGTATGGGTAGCCTAATAATACATCACAAACTTCAAGAGGAGAAACCTCACACAGTACCTCATATGTGAAGGACTTGATGCTATAGGGAAGGTGACACTATTGGTTGATGCGAAGTTCTCACCCTTGGTGAAGCCACCCAATAGTGTATGGTTGCGGGTGTGGTTGTGTCAGGTAGGCTCAACTGATTCATGACCTCTATTGAAATGAGGTTATTTTGGTCCCCGTAGTCAACAATGAATTGTAGCGGAGAACCCTTCACCCACATCTGTGAGTGGAAGAGATGCTCCCCCTCCTCAGTATCTTCAGGCTCATCCTTCTACATCATTGTGGTGGAAATGGTGGCACTAATCTTTGCATCGATAATATGCTTACCCTTATCATTCGCCTTGTTGGTTTATGACTAAGATTCAGAACATGCATCTGATTAAGAAGCCTTCATCTCGGCCACTAGTGACTGCTTGGATCGACACTCGTGTTTTGAGTGGGGCTCTTATGTAATTCACACCATTTCCCTATGTCCTCGTTTATCTTCGTGGTGATATTCTTTTCTTGCGGCTTTGGTGGGTTGTCCTAGGTCACCCTGCATTGGATTTTTCCTTTGTTCTATGTCTTGGGTGCACCTCTCCCTTGCTTCAGATTCACAAATCGAAAGTCTCGTTTCTTCTATTTAAACTTATGCTCGATCTTCATAGTGTATCAATAGGAAGCACCAAGCAAGGAGATTTCCACAAATTCCATCTCATCCTAGATGTACTTATGTAGACAACAACTGTACTTGAGTACCAAATGCCGGTCATAATCCTTGATACCCAAATTCATGTGAAGGGTATGGAAAAAATTTGTGAACTTTGACACATCTTGGTCCCTTCCCTGCCACAACATGGTTTAATTTATCGATTTATATTCATAGCACCCGATAGGGTAATATTGTTCCTTGATGGTGTCTCAGAAATAATTCCAATTGGGTGCTGATGCAAACAATGAGTATTCCTTCTCATCCTTTTATTCACTGTAGGTTTCAAACCAATCCTTGACATGTGGGGTAGCTTTGAGGAATGCAAAAGTAATATTTTATCGATTGGAAGAGTCATGAATTGAAAAATATCATTCCAACCAATTTAACCATATATTTACAACGTCTTCATCTATCTGGCCTTCAAATACGGGAATTCCAAAGTTAACTTGTACCTTAAAAGGTGTGGTGCCTCCAGAGTGGTTGCTCGATGAAGATTCGCCGCGTGTGGGTAACCGCTGAAGGATCTAGAAAAATTTGTCCATCATCACATTCCTTTGTTCCTCAAGGGCTTCATTGAGCAATATATTGAAAATATCTCCTACCCCCTAGTCTTTCTTTTCTTTCGCTATGGGAGGCAGTCGGGGTTTGTGAGACTGGTCTTGCAAAGGTGCAACCAGTTCGAGCACTAACTCCTTATAACCTGACCTTGTTAGGGAAATGCAAAGAAAAATAAAGAAAAAGTAGCCCACTCTGATACCACTGGTCTAAAATTATGCAGGAACACAACACAATACAGATATATGCATAAACACAGAGAGGTAGCATAAATAAAATTTCATTTCATTAATATCGAAGAACTGAAATGTGCTTACATATAGAAATGGAAATAAACTAGCTTGGATGATGGTATCTTATCTCTTAGAAGAGATATGGCATATACATTTCTTTGAAATGTGTTACAATGAGGTTCAAGGGCCTTTTTATTATTGAACAATAAGGGAAAACCGTAAATAACCAAAACCCTAACCCTAGGGGTTAGTTGGTATGCCACCTTCTCGGGGTCATAACTTGGTCATATTATCTTCGTTTGGCATGTACAATATCTCGTTGGAAATATCTCTCCGAGAAATATAAGATTTTCCCTAGGACCCTAATTATGGCCATGGACTTGCTGAGAACTACAAAATACACAATTTAGGGGGTCAAAACTGCTTGGAAGTTGGGACAAAAAAAATGCTAAAAATAGTAAATAGTGCTAAAAATAAGGAAAGGGATGAAACCGAATGGAGGTATAGGTGGAATAGGCGGGTGGCCACCAATATACACTTGGATCAATCCCCCCCCCAGGAAGCAATGGTACCTATTTCATGCAAAGCTTCCATGAGGTGAGGAAATTTCTATTGAACATTTTCCCTCGTGAATCACTTGCCCTAGTGAAGGAGTTGGCATGCTTTGACAACTTGATATAGATGGATTCTACTTTGGCGAGTGTTCTTGATCTACGTGTCCATGATCTAATCAGTTCTAGCCTTTCCATGTAGTTTGGTTTTAACTCCATTGGTGTGAGTTGTTCTACAATATTGTATGTGTCTGGTAATGGTGGAAAGTATGGCCGAAGGAAGTCCACATTAAATATTGGGTGCAGGCCAAGGAACAATGGAATGCTGAGCTTGAAGGCATTGTCTCCTATAGCCTTGGTGATCGTGTGTGGCCCATGTTATCAACCAGGTTGGTGGGGGTTGGGTTGTGTCAACCCTTCAACCCAACATAACTATTTCAAACCAAATTTTGGTTGGAAGTTATCCCTTCCAATCTAAGAGGGCTCTCTCAATATTAAAAAAAAAAAAAAAAAACATATGACTAACTCTAGTTTTCTATGTGATATTTTAGGTAAAGGAGTGCAAGGACAACCCCCATTGGGCATGGAGTCAATTAAAGAAAAACAAAAACAAACAACAATGTTTTATGGAATACGACGCATCTTTGGTTTACTAAAGTGGATAAGGGAATTCACAGTATCACAAGAAATTGAAGGAAGTTGGAGATGTTTGACAGATTTCCAAGTAATCAATAAACTATGAAAATTAATAACAAAGGAGTATGATAGAATACAACTAAAACCAAAATGAATCTCAGGTTAAAACATAAGATGTTGCAACTGATATTTCTATTAACTGAAAACAATACAACAATGGTTCTCTCATCATCGATCCCCCCTATGCAGAGTCGAAAATCTACATATTTATAGAGAAGAGATCCCATTACATATCTTGCCACTTGGGCCAAATCCGATTCCTTGTTCTAGTGACATGTTCCTACCTGATTAATAAAACTTTGAGACTTCGTAGGGATTTCTATTACAATAGAGTTCTAATACAAATGGGAGTCATTTTAACTATTACAATAATTTAAAGTGTGACACTGTATTTTTGGAAACTCAAACATTTGGTCTTTGAATCTGTTGTGTTGTTTGCTGTTGAAATGTGCTGAAAGTGCCTTGATGTCTTTGTGCCTTGCTATCTCCTTGTTTTGCTTCCTTGTGTGTCTTACTGCCCTATGTTCTCATGCTCTGTTTAATGACCATAATGTTGAAGAAATGTCGAGAAATACCTTTTAGACATGATGATTTATAGAATGCATCACATAAAGAATCGCATCCAGGGAGGGTTCTCACACATCATAATTACAAGCTGGAAGGATTTCGGGGAGCAGGAACTTTGACTATGATATCACTGATTGAGATATCACAATCAGAGGGAGAAGGTCTATCGCAGTCGACATCGGAACAAAAATTGCAATTAGCGAGGAGGAGGGATATCGCAATCAGTGGGCGGAATAATATCACAATCAATGGGGAATGTGGTGATATGTGATATTGGTAGAGGATTTTTGAATATGTGATATTGGCATAGAACTGCGATATCGCAATTGGTTGGGGGGGGGGAAGAACTTTATTGCGACAGGCGGTAAAGTTTTGCGATATGTGATATCGACGGAGAACTAAAATATCGCAATCAGTGGAGGATGTAATATCACAATCGGTCAATAGAGGAGGATTTGGATATGCTAATCGATGGGAAGGAATATTGTGATATAAAGTATTGTAATTGCAATCGGGAAGAGGGACAGTTAGAGATTTATGCAAAGGAAAAAGGGAAGTGCCGATAGCGATACAATTTGAGGGTACAACCTTATAAAAGTATTGTGACATATTATAAAGTATTTCAAAGGGGAATGGGTCACGACTAGAGTTTGGAGATGGATAAATGCGGCTTAGAGTAGGAAATGGGTTAAGTGAGGGAAATGTGTTACGACTAGAGTTGGAAATGGGTCTACAGATGAAATGGGATGAGAATATGGGAATATGGGAATTTGTCCGAAACAAATAGAATAGACCTGTGTTTCCTTCTTAATCTTCAAATGTAAAAAACAACAACCTCTTTCATAAAAAGTAACAGATAAATGTAAATATTAGTGGTGGAAAACCTTAACTACGAATTTATTTTTGGTGGTTATCATGGATAACATTGGCTCCAATGGGGATGCAACACCCTTGTGGTGCAACAAAGAACCAACAGAGTAGTTGCCCAACCATTGGGCTGATCCCATCTGAATACTGCATTCAAACCCACTTCACCAAACTGAAAAGAAAACTGCAACATGTAATCTAAGGCTGAAGGAAATACTTGCCCAGCAAGCTTATTTATGTCCTACTCTATCATCTGAAAATACACCTATTTAATTCAAGTAGTATAAAATCTCTAGTTCAAACAAAAGATTCGATGCTACGATGCTCGACTACGGTTGAAAAAAATTAGTACCGAATCATATATGGGAAACTCGTAATAAAAACTGAATCCATCACCTAAGCTTGTAAATGGAAGAGACTTCACCTTCACCAATGACTAGAATAGACTTGCGGTAGAAATCATCTTGAAAGTATTCAAGCTACTGATCTGGAAGTAGTGGAGTCACCATGAAACTTCTACCTTCAATATCTTTTAAGAGTGGAGTCGCCAGGGTAATATCACAACCTTCAAAACTTATGATTTCCTGTTACCCTCAGGAATCAGAAAGAAGACACTCAAAGAGAATCCTGGAAAAGGATATTTTTGGCTCTCGACAGATGCACCAAAATTTTATTACTAGGTTGGATCCTCTTTTGGTGAGTGTTCTTGATCTTCATTTCCATGATCTGATTAGTTCTGGCATGTTCCAGGCAGTCTGGGTTTAACTTCGTTGGTGTGAGTTGTTCTGCAATGTCAAATGTGTCTAACAATGGTGAAAAGTATGGTCGAAGGCGGTCTACATTGAATACTTGGTGTAGGCCAAGGAATGATGGAATGCCAAGATCGAAGGAATTTTCTCCTATAGCCTTGAAGATGGTGTATGGCCCATATCAAAGTAGGTGAATCTTGTGGTTGGACTAAGCGAGGCATTCTTTCTGCAGATGTAGCCAAACTTTGTCTCCCACCTCGAGCTTGGGTGGAACTCGATGCTGATGTCACTTGTAATTAGCATTGGCTCTATCCAATATGTTATGGACTTACTAGTAAATGTTCTAAATTCACTCAATGAAGTTGTCAGCCATGTGAGCTTCATATTGTACATGAGCTGAGTCTGCTTGACTAGATGAAAATTGTATGGCCACATCAATGGGACATAGTGGTTGGAATCCCAATCCCACTTGAAAGGGTCTGTGTCTAGTTGATCTATGGAGAGCTCTATTGTAGCTATGCTACACATAAGGGAGTCTTTCATCCCATGTGTGTGGATGCTTCATGTTTTACATGCACAAAATGTGTATGACCATCCTGTTGCTGACATCAGTTTGGCCATTAGTTTGGGGGTGGAAAGTCCTGGACTTAGTGAGCTTGGAATTCAACATCGACTAGAGACTTCTCCACAATGTACTTAGGAACTTGCAATCTTGATCTATGATAATGGATTGTGGATCCAAAAGTGTAACCACACTCATTCAAAGAAGAGCTTAGTAGTGGCTTCTACCGTGATACTCTTCTTGGAGGCCACCAGAATGGCCATGTTAGAGAATCTATCAACGACCAGGAAAACATAGTTGTTGCCATGCTTAGTAGAAGGAAGGCTCGACATGTAATCCATGGAAATGGATTCCCAAGGTCGACTAGGAGTATGCAAAGGAGTATAGAGGCCTTGATTCTTGATGTTCGATTTGACAATGGCATAGGCACTGTAGGATCGGATGTATTTCCCAACATCCTCTGAAAGGTTGGGTCAATAAAAATACTTCTGCAACAATGCCACTATTTTGTCTACCCAAAATTTCCAATGACCCAACTATAGTGTGCCTCCAAAATAATCTTGGCATGCTCACTTGAAGGAACACAGAGGTGCCCTAGGTGGCAAAGCAATGCATCATGGAGGTGAAAATTTGGAACTTGATTTCCTTCCAGGAGCGTCTGGTATGTGTTTCCGTATTCCATATCGCTCTTGTAAAGATGTGGCCATCCCACAATCTCGTGCCCACTAGATTTAGGCACAGTGGTCAAAACCATGAGTGGCGGTCAGCTGAGGTAGTATACAACATTGTTGGTGTTGTCCTTCCTATACTTATTTTTCACATGGAACTCTTGCAGGTATGTGGACCATTTATAATTGTGATTGTTCTACAACTTCCCATGTGTCTGTATGAACTGAAGGGGTCGGTGGTCTATCTGGATGACCGTTTCCTTCCCTATAATGTAATGCTTCCATTATCGATAAGCCTTCACAGTGTAATACATCTCTTTGTCGTAAGTAGGATACTTTCAGAATGTGTCTCACTATGATATGCCACTGGCTGCTCTTGTTGAGTAAGAACTACACCAATAGAATAGTTGGAGGCATATGTCTCAATCTCAAATGGTTGTTACAGGTTTGGTAATGTGAAGAATTTCTACATGGTATTAGAGCTAGATTTGTAGAAATTTCTACATAGTATCAGAGCTAGATTTCTAGAAATTTCTACACACAACCTTGTCCATATACTACTACCCTGTGAAGGATCCCTATTTGGAGGTAGTGGCCACAATATTATTTTTTCCCTATGGTAATATCATAAGGAAAACAAATTTCCTGGTCTCAGAAATGATATTACTACATTTCCTCACAATCAACAAAGAAATGGTGGTACCCAGTGCTACCTCAAGTATCCTGTACAAATTATTTACCAAAGTAATAATAACAATGCAATGCCTAGACTCATACATAGCATGTCTCTTCCATGAGTATTGTTGGCCTAACAATGCATCACAAAATTCTAGAGGATCAACATCACACAATACCTCATTTGTGAAGGGCTTGATGCTATAGGGAAGGTGACAATGTTGGATGACGCAAAGATCTTATCCTCAGTGAAGCCACCCGATGGTGTATGGATATGGGTGTGGTGTGTTTGGTAGGCCTAGCTGCTTCACAACTTCTATTAAAATTAGTTTCTTTTGGCTCCTTCTATCTACAATGAAATGCAATGAAGAACCCTTCACCCACATCTTTTAGTGGAAGAGTTTCTCCCCCTCCTCTGGATCTTTGGGCTCATCCTTCTAGATCTTGGTGGTGGCAATGTTGGAACTACGCTCCACATAATAATCAACTTCCTTTTGTCATCCCCCTTGTCAGTTTATGACTTAGATCCAGAACATGCATCTGATTCAGAAGCCTTTAGCTCGGCCACCAATGACTTCTTTGATCAACACTGACTTGTGTTGTGAGTGGGGATCTTATGGAACTCCCACCATTTCCCTATGTCCTTCTTTGTCTTCGCCGTGTCGTTTTTATCTTGCAAATTCTATAGGTTTTCCCGGGACACCCTACCTTGGACTTTTCCTTTTTTCTATGGTTTAGGGGTGCTTTCCCTTGCTTCAGATTTTTAGATCCAATGTATTAATTTTTTATTTTTTTATTTTTTTATTTTTATTTTTTTTTTTTATTTTTTTTTAATTTTTCTCGATCTTGAGAGCATATCGATAGGTGACGGAAAACAAAGAGATGTCTAGAAACCTTTTCCTAGATGTACTTGTGTATATAGCTGTGATACTTGAGTACCAAATTCCTCTTAGAATCCTTGATATCGAACTTCGTGTGAAGGGTATAGAAAAAATTTGTGAACAAGGACACATCTTAGTCCCTTCCCTGCCACACCATGGTCCACTTTATGTATTTATCTTCATAGCTCCCGAAAGCCTATTATTGTTCCTTGATGGCATCTCAGAAATAATTCTAGAAGGGTACAACTGAAAATAGTGAGGATTACCTCTCGTCCTTTTGTTCATAGCAGGTTTCCCACTAGTCCTTGACATGTGGGGCAATTTTGAGGAGTGCAAAAGTAATATTTTCCTGGTTCAAGAAGTCATGAACTAAAAAATATACTTCCAATAGATTTAACCATTTATCTATGGTGTCTTCATATATATGGCCTTCAAATATCAGAATGTGAAAATTAACTTGTACCTTAAAAGGAGTGACACCTCTAGAGTTGTTGTTCGATGAATATGCATCGCTTGTGGGTAGCCGTCGAAGGATCTAGGAAAAGTTATCCATAATCGCATTCCTTTGTCGCTTGAGGGTTTCGTGAAGTAATATTTTAAAAGGATCTCCTACCCCCTCATCTTTATTTACTTTTGCCATGGAGGTCGTTGGGGTTTGCAAGGTTGGTCTTGCAACAATTCAACCAATTTGAGCATTAACACCCTAAACCCTGACCTCGTTGAGGACACAGAAAGAAAAACAGAGAAATAATAGATCGCTCTAATACCACTGATCTAGACTTATGCAAGAATGCAACAAAATATAGATATCTTCATAAATACAGAGAGGCTGTAGAAATATAAATTCATTTCATTAATATCAAATAACTTTAATATGCTTACATACATAAATGGAAATAAACTATCTCAGGCGATGGTAGCTTATATATGAGAAGAGATGTGGTGGCTACATGCCTTTGAACTATGTTAAAATGAGGCTCAAGGGCCTTTTCATTATTGAAAAACAAGGGAAAACCCTAAACAACCAAAACCCTAACCCCAGGATATGGATCGCCAACAGTTTGTGGGCTCAGTTGGGGTTAGTTAGGAAGCCAACTTCTCGGGGTCTTGACTTGGTAATATTATATGCGTTTGGCATGAATGAAACCTCGTTTGAAATATATCTCTAAGTAATATAGGATTTTCCATAGGACCTTGCTAAAATCAACAAGCCTGATGTGGACCTCTAAAAAATGTCATTTAGGGGGTCAAAACTGCTACAGAGGTTCAAGACCCAAAAAATGCTAAAAATAGTAAATGTTATTATAAACAAGGAAACTAATGAAAATAACTGGAGGTATAGGTGGAATAGGTGGGTGGCCACCAATATGCACCTGGAGCAGTCCTCCCCCCTTAAGAAGCAATGGTACCTATTGCATGTAGAGCCTCCATGAGGTGAGGAAATTTATGTTCAACCTGGTCCTTGGTGAAGGAGTTGGCCCAATTTTACAACTCGATATATCTAGATCCTTTGTTGGAGAGTGCTCTTGATTTGCACGTCCATGATCTGATTAGTTGTGGCATGTTCCATGAAGTCTGCGTTTAACTCCATTGGTGTGAGTTGTTCTGTAATTTCAAATGTGTCCAACAATGGTGGAAAGTATGGCCAAAGGTGGTCCACATTGAATACTGGGTGCAGGCCAAGGAATGGTGGAAATTTGAGCTCAAAGGCATTATCCCTTGCAACCTTGGTGATGGTGTATGGCCCATATGAGAGTGGGGGAAGCTTGCAGTGGGGCCCAGTGGGGCATTCCTTCTGCAGAAGCAGCCAAAATTTGTCGCTCACGTATAACTTAGGTGGCACTCGACATTGGTCATGTCACTACTTGTACTTAGCATTGGCTCTGTCCAATATGTCATGGACCTACTGGCGGATGTGCTCAATGAAGTTATTAGTCCCGTAAGCTTTGGATTGGACATGAGTTGAGTCTCCCTGAGTAGTTACGAATGGTATGACCACATGAATGGGACATAGTGGCTGGAATCCCAATCCCACCTAAAATGGTCTATGGTTAGTTGAGCTATGGAGATAATTGTTGTATCTATGTTGGAAATAAGGGAGGATTTCATCCCATGTGCATGGATGCCTCAAGTTGTACATGCAAAAAATGTGTATGATCATCCTATTAATGACCTCTGTTTGGCCATCAGTTTGGGGGTGGAAAGTTGTGGAACTAGCGAGCTTGGTATCCAACATTGGCAAGAGACTTCACCAAAATCTACTTAGGAAACTATTATCCTGATATGAGATAATGGAATATGGGATCCCAACGTGTAACCACACTCATTCAAAGAAGATATTAGCAGTGGATTCTACTATGATATTATTCTTTGAGGTTGTTAGAATGACCATCTTAAAGAATCTATCGATGACCACGAAAACATAGTCGCTATCATTCTTAGTAGAAGGAAGTCCCGACATGTAATCCATGGAGATGGATTCCCAAGGTTGACTAGGATTAGGTAGAGGAGTATATAGGCCTTGCTTCTTGATGGTCAGTTTTGTAATGATGCATGCAGTGCAAGATCATATGTACTTCCCAACATCTTGTCGAAGGTTCGACCAATAAAAATACTTCTACAACACTGCCACTATTTTTTGTGTGTTTTCTCTAACTTGAAATTTCCACTGACCCAATTGTGGTGTGCCTCCCAAATTATCTTGGCACACTCACTTGAAGGAACACAAAAGTGTCCTGTCTGGAATAACAGTGCATCCTGGAGGTGAAATTTGGAACTTTCTTGCCTTCCAGGAGTGTCTGGTATGTGTTTCTATATTCCGGATTGCTCTTGTAAAGATGCATCCAACCTGTAGTCTCATTCCCAGAAGAGTCAATCACAATGGTCAGTGAAATGACCGGAGGTCTGCTGAGGCAGTCTGCAACAATGTTGGTGCTTCCCTTCCTCTACTTAATGTTCACATGGAATTGTTGTAGGTATGTGGACCATTTTTTATTGTGATCATTCTTCAACTTCCCCTATGTCTGTATGAACTACTAAGGTCAGTGGTTTGTGTGGATGACCATTTCCTTCCCTAGAATTTGATTCTTCAATTGTCAACAGGCCTGCACAATGGACTACATCTCTTTGTCATAGGTGGGATACTTTCGGACTGTGTCTAAAAGTATCTCACTTTGATATGCCACTAGATGCTCCTGATGAGTAAGAGCTACACCAATAACATAGTTAGAGGCATTTTTCTCGATCTCACATGGTTTTTGTAGGTCTGGTAATGTGAACATTGGTGCAAAGAAGAGGTGATGCTTCAATTTAGCAAATTCCTTGTGTTGGGATTTAGAATAAAAGAACTGTTACACAAAAATATCGTCACCTTGATTATTTGCAATCGGTGTAGGCCTATCATTACCTATACCAACTTCCTAAGCAAGTCTTAAACCTCAGCTCTTCAAAACAAGCTTGAGAAATGAGAGAAAGACATCAAAAAAGCAATGTAACTCTGGTTCCGCACTTTCTCTTACTTTTTCCTGCGGGCCCGCACCTTTTGTTCAAGTTATCTACGTACTTATACGCTATGTATGTAAAGGGGAGGGTGCGTACCCCTGTAAAAGTCAAAAGGCGCAATCTTTATCTTAAAAACTCATCTTGGGTTGATTCTAGAGTTTTCTAGAAGGATTTGTTATGTGGATTGTTCACTCCAAGTGTTTCATGCATCCCATCATAGGAGGAACTAATCCCTTGTGGAGAGGAGCTATCCCTTTGA
>APFE030137038.1:0-16040 GCA_000404065.3 Pinus taeda
TTGATGACGAAGCCGCTAATGTTGTTGCTGCTGATCTAGGGTTTGCTACTGCTGATATGAATCAGATTTATTGTACTATTTCTCTCTGCTGAATTATTGAAGATAAAAGAAGATTTGATCAAGGGGTTTCCCCACACATTGTGGGGTTTGTCCCTGGCTAGCCGCCACATCTTGTGTCTCTTGTCTTGGCTTGTTTTCTGTCGATCGTTTAATGTTCTATCTGCACTTTACTTTATGTACATGTGATTGCTAATATGTGGAATATAATAAGAAAAAGAAGTAAACTGTTATAAGAAGATAACATACCATAAATTAACATAACCAGACTTTGTCGCCCATCTGAAACTTGTGTGGCACCCGATGTTGATCATGTCGCTACTTGTCCTTGGCATTTTCCACAATGGAGCGACAATATATCGACTTGTTGGGTAGAGGTGCTCCGGGAGTCAGATCGAACGAATGCTTGACCTGATAATGCAACCGTACCCCTGTGGGTGAGGAGAAGATGTCCCTATATTCTTCCATGACTGTATCCACCTTCTTCTGCTGCATGGAGGAACCCTTCCCGGGAGCCATGCATGTGGCTACGATCTTCCCCTTACTTTGAGAGTCAACCAAAAAGAAAATAAATTTCCTAGTCTCGGAGATGATCTCATTGCATTTCTTGGTAGAGATCAAAGAGGTGGCAGTAGGTGGGGCTACTTTTAGTATCTTGTATAAAATATCACCCAAAGAAATGATCACAGAGCGAGGTCTAGACTCATATACAACATTTCGCTTCCACAAGTATGGTTTTCCTAATAATACATCACAAACTTCGAGAGGAGCAACATCACACAATACCTCATCTGTGAAGGGCTTGATGTTGTAGGGAAGGGAGCACTGTTGGTTGACTCGAAGATCTCGTCCTTGGTGAAGCCACCCGATGTTGTACGGCTGCGGGTGTCGTACGGTCAATAGGCCTAGTTGCTTCACGGCCTCTGCAGAAATGAGGTTCTTTTAGCTGCCACTATTGACAATGAATTGCAGCAGCGAACCCTTCACCCACATTTGTGAGTGGAAAAGACGCCCCCCTCCTCTGGATCGTCGGGCTCATTCTTCTAGATCTTAGTGGTGGCAACACTGGCGTTGGGCTCCCATAAATAATCTGCTTCCCTTTGTCATTCCTCTTGTTGGGTTCTGACTCAGGGTCGAAACATGCATCTAATTCTGAAGCCTTCAACTCGGCCACCAGAACCTACTTGGTCCGACACTCACTTGTGTTGTGAGTGGGGCTCTTATGGAACTCACACCACTTTCCTGTGTCCTTCTTTGACTTCGTGGTGGTGTTCTTTTGTTGTGGCTTCGATGGGTTGTCTTTGGTCACCCGGCCTTGGCTTTGTCCTTTGTTCTTCGGATTTGTAAATCCAAAATCTTGCTTCTTTTGTTTAAACTTCTGCTCGATCTTGATCGGGTATTGGTATGTCGTGCCAAGAGAGGAGATGTCCAGGAACTCCATCTTGTCCTAGATGTACCTGTGTAGGAAGCCGTGGTATTTGAGTACCAAATGTCGCTCTGAATCCTTGATACCCAACTTTGTGCGAAGGTTATGAAAAATATTGGTAAACCCCGACACGTCTTGGTCCCTTCCCTGCCGCATCATCATCGACTTTATGTAATTATCCTCATAGCCTTCGACAGGGTAGTATTGCTCTTTTATGGCATCCTGGAACGAATTCCAAGTGGGTGCAACTGAAAACAGCAAGGTCAAACCTTCATCCTTCTACTCGTAGTACGTTTCCCACCAGTGCTTGACTCGAGGGGTGGCATTGAGAAGTGCAAAAGTGATATTTTCCCGGCTGGAAAAATCATGAACAAAAAAATACCCTCCTAGTAGATTTAACAATTTATCTACATCTGCATATATCTGACCCTCAAATATGGGAATGTCAAAATTAACTTATACCTTAAAAGGTGTGGCGCTTCCAGAGTAGCTGCGGGAAGTAGATGTGTCGTCCCTAGGTAATGCTGAAGGATCTCGAAAAAGTTGTCCATCATCGCGTTCCTTTGTCGCTCAAGGGCTTCTTCGAGCACGATTTTGATAGGATCTCCTACCCCCTCATGCTGACTCACCCCGCTCCCTCCCGCACTTGAACTTGGGAATGCTAGGGTTGATCAACAAGCTAACCTATCAAGTGGGTATGCCCCTAGCTAATAATATGGTTGTCGAGCCATGCGTCTACCATTAGCGCCCGATTTCATGATCCTGCAAAACGTTTATACTTGCATTTAACTTCGGGGAAGGCCAAACAGGTTACATTGTCTTAAGGCCAGCCCCACACCAATCCAGAGGTTCACAACCATTCCCACGAAAGATCACAAGGGATTCACCCCCTTTTTCAGGGAGTTGAAAATGAACTACAAAACAAGGAGATAAGCCAAGGAAACTTCAAGAGCGGCTTCCACAAATATTGTCTCAAGGGATGGTCTCTTACCAAGTTTTCCAGGGTTCAAGAGATCTCTATCTCAACCCATAGACACCATGGAAACTCGAAGCCATTCTCCTTCACTTCTCTTCAGCTATACTCTATGTTGAGAAATGCTCGAATGGGTATTGAATCCTACTTGAGGGAATAAGTGTTCCCTGAGTCAATGCTATTCTCTTTTCCCTGCTCTATATCCTAAATGGATTAATACTTGAATCCTCCTCCATGCAGCGCCCATGTTTGACTGAATTCGTGTTCCCATTGATAAGAGTTTGAATGGATGAAATTTGTTTCACAGTCTCCTAGCTTCATTAATTCCTGTCATTTTTCCCTTGCAAGTCTCTCACTAATCACATGGGCCTGCATACTTCCTTGCAACCAAATTTAATTTAGAAGACCAGTTTTTCTAAAGCCACGTCAACCAGCTAATGGTTGTCAACAACAATCCATATTTTCCTCACAAGGAAACATTTACATCCAAAGAAAGTAACCTCCGCAGCTCTGGAATCCATGTCCCTTTTGACTCAGCCCATTTTAATTATATTTTTATTGCAAAATACTTACATTGCATTTTCATAAGGAACTCGGGTTGAGGCTATCACAAACCCCTCCCCCTCAAAGAAACACTCTCCTAGATGTTCTTTTTCTCTTATGAAATACTGAAAACAAAATAGAACACATACAGTTTCATGGCACTACATAGTATTTTCAATGCTTCATGCATTTTCTCCAGCGAGAAAATGAAAGTATAATCAAAATTCAACCATTTTCCATGGCTATCTTTGGATACTTTAAGAATTTCCAGACCATCCTGATTTGTTCTTCCTCTTGTAGTGTTGCTTGCCTCCAATGCCCAACGCTTGGCATCCTTGTGCTCCTTATCCTTTTAGCTCATTGTATCTACGCACACTCCCAATGTACTCCCAATCCCAATCAGCCAAGTTCATGACGAAGAAACCAAATTTTATATATTTCGGCCTTCCCTTCTTTGTCTCTAGGGCAATCCAATTAGCCTCCTCTTCGTGTAGTCACAAACCTTCCTAGTTCAGACATCCCCTTCTCAATCCCTCATGTGATATGTCCCTTGGCAAGGCTTCCTCGCATCCGAAGGATCTCAATCCTAGGCATCTCCCTGCCTCCAAATTATTAAACGGGTCATAGCATACCTCATGGTAATAAATAGGCATCATTGAATTCCAGTGTCGCACAATGGTTCTATTTAAAGTTCAGAATATTGTTGTCATTCCACCTTGTGGTTAACTTCATCCATTCGAACCAGGTAATCCTATACTCATTCATACATCATGAGCACACAAACTTTATGAGATACCTTATTAGAAGATTATTCCTGTAGTGAACTTGAAATTTTCCTTTAATTCCTATCACAACAAAACCAAATCAACTCGTGATCCAAACCATCATAAATCAGAATATGGTATTTTGATTTGCAATTTAAAGGCTCAAAAGTCAATAGAAGTGTGATACTTATCTTAATTTACTCCTTGCTACCTTCTTTGACCATGTACACACACTGAATCAGTTGCCATCCTAGCAACCACCCAACGCCTTCTCTTCTCTTTTCCACGTATAATCACTAGATGGTTGTCATCCTAGAAAGCACCCAATGCCTTCTCTTCTATTCTCTTCTCTTCGACTACAACACACGTTGGATCAGTTTCCATCCCGGCAAGCACCCAGTGGTGACCGCTACCTTGCGAACAAGGGCACTACCAATCGGGGAAGTCTTCTGTCGACAAGAATTTTAGCGTATCCCACACCTTCGTGAATCCAGGCACTCCTAAACCTACCTATCCCACATCTCACAACACCAAGGTCCAAGCAGTGCCATACCTACCTGACAATACATTACACAACATATGCACACATACACAATGTACCACAACACATACACGTACACATGGCACAACACAACAGGTGCACATGTACAACACAATACATACACATGTACCACACAATACATAAACACGTACAACACAACAAATGCACATGTACAACACAACACATAAACAACACACATAACACAATACAACATGTGCATAATAGTGTTTTCAAATCCAAACACTATGTTGTCTCTATCCACATACACCAGGAAATGCTGCCTCTAGCTCATTTTCCACATGTTGCAAATCATACTATTTTGTTCTGCTGATATCTTCTTCCAATATACTCTACATTATTTCCTGTTCATGATATAGCATCATCATAATTCAAGAATCATATTCACAAGCTATTAAAATAATAGATCAGCCAAGCCATCCTTGCCCCCTTGATTCTTTACTAACCAAGAACCTGTCATGCCATTCACATCGCATTGAACATGTTTAACCAATCCCTCTTCCACAAGAAGGGCACCTGACAAAACTCTATCAAATAGAACAACATGTTCATATTGCATGCAACAATTGGCATGATCAAGGACATATCACAAATTTATATGTATATCGAGTCAAGGTCAAGAAACTTCCGTTTTTCCATACTCATGGCGATCATACCACAGTCCATTATTTCCAACGATGCTAAGCAGTCTTCCAAGTGGTTTATCAGCTTCAAGGCACCACCTTCAACGACAATTAGGTTCAATCCTTTGACCAAGGATTCTGGTTGGAAGTTGATACACTCATCGGATTCCTCACAAAACAGGGAATCTCATTGGATGACCTTATTATGCCATCCCAAACATGTCATTCATACATTCATCAATTTTTTTCATAAGCATAACTAAGGTGTAATGAATCATCCTTCCACAAGAATGATTCCTGACAATAACCTGTCAAACACAATGGCATTGCATATACTCAATTTTTGTCCCCATGAGTTCAACATTCCCAACACATCTAGCCATCACACAAGCGCACATATGTATATGTACACATGCATATTCATAAACCAAATCAATTCAAGGCTTCCCCACAAGGCTAACAACAACTTTAAAGTTTCATGTTCCCCAAGTTTCCAACGAATCTATTCAGCACATATATGTGTGTGTCAAGGAGCTTGAGGGACTTCCCCCTCCTCCTTCTCATTGTTCTGTATCATTGATGCGTGTCCGTATGGCTCGTAGGAATTATTGCCTTTCAGCTTAATTTCCAAATTCCTAAAAGCTATTTTCCCTTGGAGGAATGTCCCTCTTCCTCGTTCTTGATGGGCTAGATGTCCCTCTTCCTCGTTATTGATGGGCTAGATGTCCCTCTTCCTCGTTCTTGATGGGTTGGATGTCCATATCTTGTTGCACCATGCCACGATACATGTTTCCTTTCACTGCCACCGACACCTACTATGTTCTGCCACATACATTAAAGCATGCCTAACCTCGCCACAACGTGCTTCATTAATAACTTAGCCCTCCGAGCATGGATTCATCCATGACTTGGTTGTGGTGGTTCTGCAACTGGTAGGGTTTGCGTTAGCATTCCTCAATGGACACCATGGCTCCTAAGCATTCATGGTGCTATCCTCTTGAGCTTACAATATACTTGCTTTTCCCAATTCCACAGGAGTTGCAAAATACGAAAAGGGCTTAAGGGGATCAACACTCCTCGATGATCGATAGGCCAAGGTGCACCACAAGGTTTGCAATGCCTTAGCAAGCAATGCAGTGGCACTCGTCGAAGAATTCCATGGCTGTTGAACATGCACGACTACACTTATGAAGGGGCGTGCAACCATTCCTCTTGGATAAAATGCTACCAACTAAAGAAATATGATCACAGTAAGCTAAGAGACCTTCAGAAAGGGTTACAGGTTAACATAGTTAAGAGAGGATATCGTCCTCAGCATCAATAAAATTCCATGTAAATTACAAAACGACTTGTAGACAGTATATGTATACAAACCCTATCAAACTATAGACAACATCAGCCAAGACTCACACGCAGCGGTCACCCTCGAGCCAGATTCCAGAGACTGACCGGACTTCCTTGGGATTAAACACTAACTTCCAGCTGAAACACAGACATCAGAGGATCTCCTTCCTCAATCCCACTAGCTAACTACTGCGACATTCATTGGCACAAGGAATCTAGAGGCTCACCACCTTTTCCACAAAAGAGCACAAAGGATTCACCCCCTTTCCATGGAGTCCAGAATCCACTTCAAAATAGGGAGTAATCTAGGGAAACTTCAAGAGCGGCTTCCACAGATGTTTTCTCAAGGCAAGGCCTCTTCCCAAATTATCGCTTCCACAATCTCCTAGCTTCATTAAATCTTGTCCTTTTTCCTTTACAAGTCTCTCTTTGATCACATGGGCCTGCTTACCTCCTTGCAGCCCAATTTAATTCAGAAGACCAATTTTTCTAAAGACTGCCTGATTTTCCTCATGAGGAAACCTTTACATCCCAAGCAAGTAACCTCCTCAACTCTGAAATTCCTATCCCTTTTGACTCAACCCATTTTAATTATATTTATATTGCAAAATATTTACATTGCATTTTCATAAGGAACAACAATGCAGATTTTCCTTATTAGGAAACCTTTACATCCCAAGCAAGAAACCTCCTCAACTCTGGTATTCATGTCCCTTTGACTCAACCTATTTTAATTATATTTATATTGCGAAATATTTACATTGCATTTTCATAAGGAACTTGAGTTGGGGCTATCACAAACTCCTCCCCCTTGAGGGAACAATGACCTCAACGTTCTTCTACTCTTATGCAATACCAAAAACAAAATAGAACACATATTGTTTCATGGCGCTTTGTATGTACAACACTACACAATATTTACAATGCTTCATGCACTTGCTTCAAATACCTAATGAAAGCAGAATCAACATTTAACCATTTTCCACTGCAACCTTTGAATACTTTAAACATGTCCATACCATCCTGGTTTATTCTTCCTCTTGGAGTGATGCTTGCCTCTAATGTCCAATGCTTGGCATCCTTGCGCTCCTTGTCCTTCAGCTCATTGTATCTAGGTACACTCCCAATGTGCTCCTAATCTCAATCAGCCAACTTCATGACCAAGAAACCAACCTCTTGGAGTGATGCTTACCTCTAATGTCCAATGATTGGCATCCTTGCGCTCCTTTTCCTTCAGCTCATTGTATCTAGGCACACTCCCAATGTGCTCTTAATCTCAATTAGCCAACTTCATGACCAAGAAACCAAATTTTGTATACTTCAGCCTTCCCTTCTTTGCTTCTCAGTTTAGTTTTTATAATGGCACGTCAGCCAGCCTTTAATGGCTGCCAACAACAGTCTAAATTTTCCTCATAAGGAAACATTTACATCCCAAGCAAGTAACCTCCTCAGCTTTGGAATCCGTGTCCCTTTTTACTCAACCCATTTTAATTATATTTACAATGCATTTTCAAAAGGAACTCAAGTAAGGTTCCCTAATTTACTCATACATGAATGTAAAGCTTTAATTTATTCAACAAGAATGTAAGGTTCTGATTTACTCATACATTTTCCCTTAAGAAAATATGGAAACTATTTTGTGAACTTAAACAGAATTCATAACATCAAAATTTCGTCGATTCATTGTTGAGTACTTACCTAGTTCACTGTGGTTGAAGATGCCTTAGAATTTGCTCCTGTTCTTGTTCCCACTCCCATTACTGAAAAACAAAAACCACCAAGCCAAACTGAGTACAACCTAGGTACTGAGTTCCAAAGTGCAGCTCAATGGACGCAATCTAGTCCCCCGTGCCCAAAAACTTAAGAACAATTGAACCTTCCTCTTAGTGAGTAAGATTCTCAGAAATTTGCCTTTCTCAGCCTCCTCCCCTTCCTCAAGATTTTTCTTCTTCTTTTATTTCTCTGCCAACCGCCTTCTTCCCATCTCCATGTCATTATTTTTGTTACGTGTAACTTTTGATAAAAATCAAATCTTATTTGATTTTATCGATTTTATTTTGAATACGTAGGATTTGATTTAATTAAAGTTTATTATTATTTAATAAATTAATTTGATTTGTTTAGTTTAAATTTCAATTAATTTTCTATTAATTACTTTTTAATTTTATTTTAAATATATTTGTAAATTAAAGTAACATTTTCTTTTAGTTTAAGGATTTATCATATATATATATATATAGGTATTTAAGGTGGTATACGTATTACCTACCTAATTTGATATATGTGATATTTTGGTGAGGTAGGGATTTATTTCAATAATTAATTCATTACCTTAATTTATATCTCTCCTTGTAGTAACCAACATATATATAGTGTGATACATGTGGGTCCATGCATACGTAGCTATCATATGGAGGTCTCATATGTATGCTAATATCCATATTTTATTTATAGTTGTAGGTGGGTCATTACAACTAAGAGAACATCGTCCTCGATGTTCTTCTGCTCTTATGCAATACAAAAAAACAAAAGAGAACACATATTGTTTCATGGGGCTTTATATGTACAACTCTACACAGTATTTACAATCCTTCATGCATTTGCTTCAACTAGCAAATGAAAATATAATCAAAATTTAGCCATTTTCCACTGCAACCTTTGGATACTTTAAGCATGTCCATACCATCCTGGTTTGTTCTTCCTCTTGGAGTCTTGCTTGCCTCCAATGTCCAACGCTTGGCATCCTTGCTCTCCTTGACCTTCAGCTCATTTTATCTAGGCACACTCCCAATGTGCGCGTAATCGCAATCAGCCAAGTTCATAACCAAGAAACCAAATTTTATATATTTCGGCCTTCCCCTTCTCTACTGCTAAGTCCCTTGGGTGATACATCCCTTGACAAGGCTTCCTCGCATAGAAAGGAGCTCAATGCGATGCATCTCCCTACCTCCAAACTATCACACAATCATAGCATGCTTGATGATGATTAGTGGGCATCATGGAGGTCCAGTGTCCCACAATGGCCCCATTTTGATTTTAGCATATTGTTGTCATTCCACCCTGTGGTTAACTTCATTCATTTGAACTGAGTAATCCTCTACTTATTCCTACATCAAGAGCACACAGACCTGTAGTGAATTTCGAATTATGCTTTAATTCCTATAACAGACAAACCAAGTCAACTCATGATCATAACCATCATAACGCAGAATATGATATTTTGATTTGTAATTTAAAGGTTCAAAAATCAATAATATTATGATACTTATCTCAATTTCCTCCTTGCTTCCTTCTTTGACCACATACACACACCGGATTGGTTGCCATTTCTGCAAGCACCCAGTGCCTTCTCTTCTCTTTGCACACACTGTATCAGTTTCCATTCTAGCAAGCACCCAGTGACTTCTCTTCTCTTTTCCACATACACACCCCAGATGGATTACCATCCTAGAAAGCACCAAGTGCCTCCTCTTCTCTTATCTTTGACTACCACACACACAGGATCAAATGCCATCCCAACAAGCACCCAGTGGTGGGTACATGGGATATATAGAAGCCCAATCGCTACCTTACAAAGATGGGCACTAACAATAAGGTACTCACTACCAATCTAGGTTGTCGACAGGAATTAGGTGTATCCCACAACATCGTGAGCCCAAGCAATCCCATACCTGCCTGACCCACATCTCACAACGCCAGGGCCCAAGCAATCCCATACCTGCTCGCCCAAAATATTACACAACATATGCACATATATGTACCTCCAAATTCCTTAAGGTCATTTTCCCTTTGAGGGATGCCCCTCTTCAACGTTCTTGATGGGTTTGGTCCATATCCTGTTGCACCAGGCCACAATACATGTTTCCTTTCACTGGCATAGAGTCCTACTATGTGCTGCCACATACGCTAGATGTTAATGCACAATATAAATTAACAACACATACGCCAGTTGTGATCTTACCATCTCAAGCCAAGTATGTAATCCTGCAACTGTCACACATCCTTTAAATCATCATCAACCACGTATCATAGAACAGGGCACTAGTTATCCCATGCATATGCTTGTTTTCCAAATTCAGTAATGCATATGTATTAATGTTATTCATAATCATCATCATGTCAAAGCAAAAAATTGAGTTCAATCTTTGACCCATACTAACAACATTATTAATATCATCCTCACTTCTAAGGCCACACTATTGTTTTAACCAACTTTTGAACACAAAGAATTCGGCCTTCTTATCAAGGTCAACAACAACCATGGCATCTGCAACATCAAAGTGACTTGCATGCAATTCAAGTTAACAAATTTCGTAACACTATCACACTCAGCATGCACTCTGATCCTGCAACTATTCAGTAACTAACCATTTTATTATTATTATTATTATTATTATTATTATTTATTTTTTTGTCCTTTATTCCTTTTAGTTATCAATTCTCATTCAATGGTTCAAACAAGTCCTCTTCGATCCACAACTCTTACTCAGAGTATCCCAACCTTGACCTATATATATATATATATATAGTGGTTGGTGGAAATATGTCAAGCATAATATATGTCATGCATCTCCAGTTGACAGGTCCCACTGTGCATTAACCCCCCAAGACCAATGAAAACTTTCCACACAAACCCACTCCAACACAATGTTTTAAAACTCCGACTCCAACTCCAACTCGGTATCAACTTGGCCGACTCGATTTCAATGACTCGGTTGTTGTGCAAAATACATTAAATATTTATTTTTTATAAAAAACACATAATTTTAAAGATTTTCATTCATGTTTCCAAACGCACAGCATTAGAATATAGATAAAAGACAACACATGATCAAAGTAGGCTCATGAATATATCCATTATATCAAAATGGCACCCAGTGCACTGTCCAATACATAAATGATGATGATATAGAGATCAAAACAAAAACACATAACCAAGGAGGCTATGGCCTCTACAACAAAAGTCTGTCACTAGTACTACTGGCTACTACTAGAGTTACCAACATCATCTAGCTCAGTGTTACTTGGGAGCGGGAGCGAAAGCGGGAGCGAAAGCGGGGAGCGAGAGAAAAAACGGGAGCGAGAGCGAAAGCGGGGAGCGAGAGCGAAAATGGGAGCAGGAGCGACATTTTTAGAAGCTCTTGGTTTGGGAGCGAATCTCGGAGGAGTTTGACAACCAATGTCACTAACATCAAGGTACATAGAGGCATTGGTGCTCTTGATTAAATACGAGTTCCATACCCTAATACATGACAAAATTCAATGGAAACATTGCAATCCCCCAGTCCTGAAATCCTGAAAAACTGATAAGTCGGATGGATTTTGAATGAAATCTAAAATTCTACTTTCTCCATATGAAATCCAATGAGGCCAGAACCACTCTCAAACATCCTGAGTCATTTCATGGTAATGTTAAAAATTTAAGTAAAAGGATGAAAATGAAAATTAAGGAGAATGTCACTTTTACTTTAAGAATTTAACATTACCATCAAATGTGAATAACATATCAATACTAGGAGAGGGGAATGGAACCCAAAGACCAAATAACCAATTAATAAAACCATTTGGAGTCCCCCACACTCAGAAAAAACATTAAAAAATCAAAAAAATTGCGTGTTTGGGGGTTCACTGGCCGCTTTCCTTGACCCAGCCGAGTTGATACGGACTCGGCCAAGCCAGCCAAGTCATGATCTGCCATCTTGGTATTAACTCGGTCGGCCGAACCGGTTCAACCACCGAGTTGAAATGTTTTTGGCCGAGTCGGTTGCGAGCCAGCCGGGTTTAAAAACATTGCTCCAACAATCCCCACAAGCGCCATCCAATCTAACGATCGCAAAGAGGGCAGAGTAATCGACGATCAGCGGGTGAATTGTGATAGGTCGTTCTCCCCAATCGTTCATGGGAGGGTAGCCCATAACAATCACGATTTCGGTTGGGGGTTTCAACAGCCCCATCCGACGATCAACACCCACTCCACCCATCTGACAGCTCATGTAAATTACTCCACCCGTACTTATTTTTCGCTGATGTAATCCAGCAATCACATGCATTGCCAACACATCTATCACAATAACATGCCAAACATCATTGCAATTAATATGACTTTCCAATCAACACCTTGAGCAAGATACTATCCTACTCACATCAAGGCCTTTGAGCTCCATCCCAAAACCAAGGATCCATGCATTATTAGCATGCAAGCAGTAAACCAATTTTAGACCGATTTGTTTACAATCATGCCTGTACAATTATGAAGGAATCAATCTTCCGCATGAACACCTGCCATCTTATAATCAACAATAATCATATTCACAAATGCATTTGCGTATGCGTGCAATCCCATAATCCATCCATCATAATGTTACACCTAGCATTCACTTGCACAAGTAAGAAACCAACATAGGTAGACAATCATCAAGCACATCATTCTCAAGCAAGCTACAAATCTTGCATCTACAAGGTCCACACAAACCCCTACCTTTGAGTTCATCTTGTTCCATTATGACAAGAAAGCATTAACCATCGATGAAAAAGCACCACTAATAAACATAATACCATTTCATCATATAGAAATAGTCAATCTCCACTGGGGTCCTTTCCATATGCCAACCAGGCCATGAAACTCACACCCCAATTAGCTAGCATACATAGATCACATGCAATGCCAACGCATCTATCACAATAACATGCCAAACATCATTGCAGTTAATATGATGTTCCAATCAACACTTTGAGCAGGATACTATCCTACTCACATCAAGGCCTTTGAGCTCCATCCCAAAACCAAGGATCCATGCATTATTACCATGCAAGCAGTAAACCAATTTTAGACCGGCTTTTAACACCTAAACATTAGCTTAGCTAATTTACTGAAGATCGAGACCATCCGGTCTAAGCATTGAACCTCGATGCTCTGTTACCACCTATAACAACGTTACCCCACCTACACCAGTGGGACGGGCTATTATTGTTAATCCAACTCCTCTTGTATTGTCAGAAGAATGGGATTATTATTATTTTTTTTTGTCATTTATTCCTTTTAGTTAACAATTCGCATTCAATGGTTTGGATGAGTCCTCTTCGATCTGCAACTCTTACTCAGAGTATCCCAACCTTGAACTATATCTATATAAATATATATATAGTGGTCGGTGGAAATATGTCAGGCATAATATATGTCACGCATCTCCAGTTGATAGGTCCCATCGTTCATTAACCCCCCAAGACCAATGGAAACTTTCCACACAAGCTCGCTTGAACAATCCCTACAAGCGCCATCCAATCTAACGGTTGCAAATACGGCGGAGTAATCGATGATCAGCAGGTGAGTTACGATAGGTCGTTCTCCCCATTTGTTAATGGGAGGGTAGAGCATAACAATAACGATTCTAGATGGGAGTTCCAACACCCCCATCCGACAATCAACACCCACTCCACCCATCCGACAGCTCACGTAAATTACTCCACCCCCTACTTATTTTTAGCTAATGTAATCCAACAATCACATGCAATGCCAATGCATCTATCACAATAACATGCCAAACATCATTGCACTTAATATGATTTTCAATCAACACCCTGAACAGGATACAATCCTACACACATCAAGGCCCTTGAGCTCCATCCCAAAACCAAAGATCCATGCATTATTAACATGCAAGCCATTAACCAATTTTGGACCGAATTTTAACACCTAAACATTAACTTGGCTAATTTACTAAAGATCATTATGAAACCCCTTTGCAAGAATTTTGTTGCTACTTTCCAATGATACAGGCCATCTGGTCAAAGCGTTGAACCTAGATGCTCTAATACCACCTAAATAACCTCACCCCACCAACACTAGTGGGATGAGCTTTCACTCCTAATCCAACTTCTCTCGTGCTATCAGAATAATGGGTGTTAATTTTAGATATGTTCTATGCTAAGAGCAGTTTACTTCAATTTTTCACATTACCTCAATATCAATTCCAAATTAGCAATCACATCTAGGATGACAGTAAATAGCAGATAGAACATAAACATAAATCACAGAAGACAAGCCAAGACAAGAGGACACAAGATGTGGCGCTAGCCAGGGAAAAACCTCAATGTGGGGAAAACCTTGATCAATTTATATGTTCATCAATAGTTCAGTAGAGAGAGATAGTACATATACATCAAAAGACAACATTTTGACTTATCTAAATAAGCGCAAAAATCTTCTCTAAGAAGATGGCACATGAGGGAACTGATCTAAATGCAGTTGAACGCATACTGCTTCAATTGATCCTCCAAGGTGACTTCATCACCATGCAGCACCCATCACTGTGGTACACCTCATCATCATGCTGCACCCAATCACTGACCTGCTCTTCATCACTATGTTGCTCCCATCACTGAGCAATACCACGTCATCATGTTTTACTCATCATCAACAAGCTGTTGCAATGCATTGTGTTGCTATTATATCTACATGCCTATCATCACCATGCTATACCATTATAAAACACTGTAACGCATCCATGTTGCCCACACCAGTCACTGCATTTATCATGCTGCATCCATCCAAGTATGTTGCATCTAAACATACTGTCAATACAACCATGTTGATGTTGACAATGCAACCATGTTGTATCTTATTACATCATGTGTTGCACCATATTTTGTTGCACCATACTGTCCATTGTCAATACGACCATGCTGATGTTGACAATACAACCAAGCTGCATCTTATTACATCATATGCTACACCGTACTTTCCATTGTGTTGCATCTAAACATGTTGTCAATACAACCATGCTAATGTTGACAATACAACCAAGCTGCATCTTATTACATCATGTGTTGCACCATATTGTGCTACACCATACTGTTCATTGTGCTACACCTAAACCTGATGTCATACCAAACTTCAGTCCTCTATGCTGCTGGTTATGGCCAACGTCCTAGCCCAGCTGCAAGACAACCCAACTATCTTTACTCTTGAACAACAATGACTTCCTCGCAACCTTATTGTTGCACAGTCATCTTTCCTTATAGAGTCTAATGGTTGATAGGATCTTCTCCAACTGCGACCAAGATGGCCTCCTTGAGAGCTGAGACTAGGGTGTCTTCTTGCCTGTGTCAAGGCCTCTCCATGAACTGCGTTTAGGCAACGTCTGGTCTTCTCTTTGACAGCTAGGACTGCAGCCAACTCTTCTAATTCTCTACGGCTGGGTTAAGACTATGGTCCTCCCAATAGGACTGCCGCTAGGGCTTGCACTCACAACAATTAGAGCACATGAAAAACCCTCCTTAAACTGCGGCCTAGAACAGTGTGTTAGATCTCTTTTAGGGCCTAGATAAGGCAACATGTACAATGTTAAGGTCTTCACCATGGCTACGTTTAGGTCTTCACCATGACTGCATTTAGGTGTTCCCCATGACTGCATTTAGGTTTGCGTTTAGGTCTTCATCGTGACTGCATTTAGGTCTACATTTAGGTCTTCACCTTGACTACGTTTAGGGCAATTTCATCATGACTGCGTTGTGGGCTATTGCAACCAGCATATCCTAGTCACCTGCTTGACTATGTCCTAGATCTAGGGCATCATCTTCTAGGAGCTGTGTAGATCCTTCTTACCCATGGCAGCATCTAGGGCAACTCTTCTTAGGGCAGCGTATCTCTTAGGATCTTTCCTCCCACCAAAACCCAAAGACAAGTGGAGAGGAAGAGATCACAAGAAGAGTGTGTGTAAATGACTAGCAAGCCACCTCTTTTTATACTAAA
>APFE030137046.1:0-10703 GCA_000404065.3 Pinus taeda
TCTACACGGCGTCTTGCTTTCTCGGAATGTCCCCCTTGGGGCAGCATGACCCTCAGCATCTTCGAGGGTGTCCCTGAGCCATGATGGCCTCTTTCTTAGAGAAGGGGAAGGATCAATAGGGTCCATTGGCCCTTCAACATCAGGCATAGTCTCATCCTGGGGTTCTTCCAGATTTCCAGGTCTTTCTTCATGATTTTTTTCAGATCTAGGAAGATCTACTACTTTCTTCAGGGAAGCATCTTCGTCAAAAGTGACATCATGGCTTATCTCTACTTCCCTTTGACCAGGTACATAGACTCTATATGCCTTAGAAGTCTCACTGTAGCCCACAAACATTCATTTCTTCCCAGTAGCATCCAGCTTACTTCTCTTTTCTTTTGGCACATGAAAATAGACAGGACATCCAAAAATTCTAAAATGTGAGACATCAGGTTTCTTACCAGAGAAAACCTCTTCGGGAGTTTTGGAGTCCAAAGCGGAATGAAGGCATCGGTTTTGAATGTACACAGCAGTATTTGCAGCTTCTCCCCACAGAAACTTCGGTAGACCCTGGTCACATAGCATGGCACGGGCAACTTCCACAATAGTCCTATTCTTGCGTTCAGCAACACCATTCTGCTCAGGAGTATATGCAGTGGTAGTCTCCCTCTTAATGCCAGCTTCTCTGCAAAAGTCTTTGAACTCATTTGACTCATATTCAGTTCCATTGTCAGTCCTCAAAATCTTGATCTTCTTTCCGGTCATATTTTCCACCAAGGCTTTGAAAGTACGAAACCACATGAAAGCCTCATCCTTCTTCTTCAAGAAGTATATCCAGGTTTTGCGAGAGAAGTCATCAGTAAATGTCATATAGTAAGAACATCCCCCCCAGGGATGTTACAGGCAATATACCGAAAAGATCAGAATGGACCAGTTGCAATATCTCAGATGTCTTTGTGACACTTGAGGGGAAAGGTCCCCTTGTATGTTTTCCTTCAGCACAGCCCTTACATACACCTTCATGATTATTTCCAAAATTAGGCATCCCTGTCACCACCTTCCTTGCTTCGGGAAGAGCCTTGTAATGAAGGTGTCCAAATCTTCGGTGCCATAGTTCGGTTTGACGGATAGTATCACAAGTCATAGCTCCCAACGGACTCCCTCCAACCTGGTAGAGTTTACCAACTCTAAAACCAATTGAGATAGCTTCCTTGAAGCTCTTCTTCCACATGAGTACCTTTCCATCAGAGAAAGTTACATTGAATCCTTTGTCTTCCATGGCAGATACAGACACAAGGTTCTTCTTCAATTTGAGTACATAGAGTACATCTTGTAGACGAAGGACTTGTCCTTGAGACAAGTGGAGGGTCACAGTCCTGGTCCCTTTCACAGGATAAGTGGCATTATCCCCAAGGATAATTTCTAGATTAGTATTCCTTTCAACCATGTCAGAAAGTGTTTCCTTGAATCTGGTGATGTGTCTTGAGGCACCACTGTCGATTAGCCAGACATCCATAGTGTCGAGCGGAGATGCAGCTGAGAGAGCAGATACTAGAATATACTCATTTCTTTTATCAACAACATTAGACTCCTCATACCTGGTATTTCTGGTTCTTTTAGAAGGTTGATTGTTTCCTCCAAAGTGAGCCTTCCTCTTTCCTTTGTATTTGTCATTTCTTCGATTCCCATTCCTTCGGTTGTTGTTGTTATCGTCACGATCGGGAGAATCCTTCTTGAAGGGGCATTCTCTAGCATAGTGTCCAGTCCTATGGCAGGTGAAACATTTACCCTTCTTCTCTTGAGTCTTAGTCCTTCCTTTGTCCTTAGAGCCACCAGAGTTCTTCTTTCGGGAATGAGCAGCATAGGCAGCATTTCTTTCATTATCAAATTCCTTCATCCTTGTTTCTTCTTGCATACATCTAGACAGAAGCTCATCGAAGTTAGGGATGGTATTATTGTTGAGAATGGTAGTTGTGACTACTTTCCATTCATATGGAAGTCCTCCAAGTGCGGTGAGAACCATCTCACGATCAGCTATTGTCTCCCCAATAGCTAGCAGATTGTTCCTGGTTTCGGTCAACTTCATAAAGAAAGTTTGAATAGACTCGTCTCGGCCCTTCTTCATATTCTTCAACTTGTTCTTGAGGAATATCACTTGGTTCACATTGTTCACTCGGAACATAAGTATCAGTTTGTCATACATCTCCTTGGATGTGCCTAGTTCAGATATGTAGGCAATCAGATTCTTATTTATGGATTCCCTGATCAGCAGCTTTGCTCTGATTTCTCCCTTCTTATACTTGGTTCTAACAGCAGCAAAGGCATTTGATGGAGGTTCTTGAATCTTCCCTGTCACATGACCTAAGAGATCATGATCTTCCAATTTGAGATCTAATAACATCTTCCAGGCATTGAAGTCATCACTTCTAGTCAGCTTGTCATTCTCCCTGAATTCAAGACTAGTCAGCTTGTCATTCTCCCTGGAACCCATTTCCTTCGATGATGATTGCTATAGATAGAGTTTGTCTTCAGCTCAGCTCCGATACCATGTAAAGTTTTGAAGATGTTCTATGCTAAGAGCAATTTCACTTTTCTCATAGCAATCATACAAGAAGTTAAGCAAAATGCAGATAGAACATATAAGCAGATCTTACAGAAGACAAATCAGAAACAGTAAAAATGTGTGTGTTCGTTTCGACGGTCAACAGGATGCTTCAACCAGCAAAGTCTCCTTTGGTCAGTCAGCCCAGCATGTGTCACAACAATCCTCCAACCAGTAGATGAGTCAACCCAAGTCAATTCTACAAAAGTCAACGTTGTCCTGAAAAGTCAACGCAGGGGCAGCAAGCTAAAAGTCAACGCAGCAGCAAAACAGTCAACTCTTTGACCTCAATTTTTGTGCCAGATAGTATGGCCTTCAAAAATCGAACTTTCCACCAATTTTCAGCTTGATTGGACCAAGCGTTGACCAAAGTCAAAGCTGGTCAAACTTTCTGTGAAACCCTAGCAGCACAAAGTCCGTACGGTCTGACCTCTTCGTCCTTCCCACGTGTGGCTGAAATTCGTCCTCCAGGTAGCTCGTACTCTCTAAGATGAGAGAGGAAGATGTGAGTTGAGTTGTGATCAAATTCTCTCCAACTTTTCCTGTATACATATCCATCAATGGGGGTGTGTGACACATCTATTGGGCATGTGAGCCTACATGACAAAACTGACCGACCATGCACATATAATTTATTAAGAATAATAAATTCAAAATATAAGTTCTGCTCATCGGATTAAGACTATTTTTATATGGATTTTACACCTCTCAGAAAGAGGAATCCAACAAAAATATTAGCCTCTTCATCTGAGCATCAGAACATGGAGTTTGGATCTAGTTGTCCAAATTTACCAAGTGTCTTGATGTAATCTCCATTGTTTTGACACCTTAATTTTTCTGGCTGTCATAGTTCCTTTTGACTCCTACAACCTTTGTTTGAGACCTTCGAAGGAATAGTTGTTGAACTCTATCAAACTCCTCTTGAGGCAGAGAGTCAATCCCTTTGTTAGTTCCTTGTTCTAGAAACTTTTCTAGTCCAAGGTTCTCCCTTTCGAGAATCTTTGGTAGGTCTTGGTCCTCCGTTCCTCCCTCACTTCGAGTAGTCTCCTAGTCCCTTCCAAGTCCCATAGTGCTTGTTGGGTCCTCCTTTAGCTCATTTTTTACCTGTATGATATCCATCCTATCCTTTTTTTCTTTCTCTGTATGAATGTCCTTCAGTTCCTTATTCTCTCCATTCTCTCCCCCCACCCCCTTCTTCTAAAATCTCAAAACTATTGTCACTTGGTGGATTCTTATTGCTAGGTTTCTTTTGGTGCTTCTTTTCTGCTCCTTTCCCTCTGCCTCCCACTTTGGTGAAACCTTCAGGGTCTTTTCCTATGTTGTTTTTCAGGTTGTCATCTTCTTTTTTGAGTGGGCAGTCTCTAAAGAGGTGCCCATGTTCATGACATTTATGGCATATGAATGGGATGTGTTCGTAGTCAGCCACCTATACCCATTCCTCACCATATACCTCTAGGATGACTTCATCTGGGAGTGATCCCCATAAGTCCATTTCTACACATATCCGGGCGAAGGATGTATACTTACCTCGCAAAGTCGCCTCTCATATCTTTATAAAATGTACTAATTTTTTACCTATAGCTTGTAAGGATTCCAATAGTGAGTAATCTAAAGGTGAGGAGTATAATCTAATTCATATCGAGACCGACGTGAACGTTTCTCACTCTGGAACAAAGTTCATCATCCAAGGTCACATGTAGAGGCCTACAACAGCATAGAAGTAGGGTCCTCCTTCGAATACTTTGTCTTTATCCTCCACATTAGTGAAAATCACTGTAAAAAACCTCTGGACCCAAGATGTATATTTATTTCTCCTTTTGGTTTCCACGTGTTTCTTATCCATGTGTACAGTGCTTTCTCAATGGACCAAATACCCATAAACTTGCATATGACCACATAGGTTGGCATGTGACCTCTGTGCACCTATAGTGCATGATCATTTAAGACCACCCGAGGTTTGATATTAGACTTGGGCTTGTAGGGTCCCATTCTAGATCTACCCTCCATTCTCTAACTACTGTCTCCAACTTGCGTTTCCTTTCGTGTCTCCTTGTGGGTCCCTTCCTTTTCATGGGATTTGTTTCTTTCGGGATTTTGGGTACTAGCTTTCTTTGTCTCTACCTCCATTGAATTCCAGAGCTTGTTCAAACTTGTCTCTGTGCCTCTATTTGAAACGACGCCACTATAGGAGGGAGTGGAGCTCCCTCCTACATGCCCCTCCATAGTTACCACCTCGCTTCTGCAAGTCGCTTCTCCCAAACTCGTTCTTCCAACCACTGCTAAAGAAACTGATTTTTTTCATTTGCATCAACTCTATCAAAATGTTGAAAGTTAACCCAACCATATTTGATCTCTATCAAAATCTTGAAAGTTAACCAAACCTCATATCAAATTTAAAAAACATAAGTATGTGTCAAGTATAAAAATAAGCTTCTGCATCATGACAACATTTAGCCTCATCCAAAATTTTTCAATCATACAATATTACAATTTAAAACCCATTCTTTATTCACTCAACTGTATCCATCTCTACAAATCTCTTATACAGTGACGTGTAGCAAGTTTTCTTTTAATATGACTCCCATAACTTAGACATTTCGTACAATATAACAATTTTTAAAAACACATTATTTATTGACTGAACTGCATGCATTTCTACAAATCTCTTATACGATGACCTACTCCAAGTTCATTTTTAAAATTATTAAAGTAACTGAAATAATCATATAAATATAACTATATGGAATGTGAAGATAAATAAACTGTATATAATCTAAAATGGGATGCATATATTAATATTAAATCCTTTTTACAGAAATGAATCCATTATGATGTTATTTTCATGGAGTTCAGATTGCCAACAACCAGCCAACTCGTGCTTAAATCACAGCCAAAATCAACATTGCCAAAACATCATACGAGATGTTCCAACCCATGGTAATTTCATATCTCACTACTTGGATACATTCCATTCATCCAGCTGAAGGCCTGCTAATGACTTTTGCGGACCGTGAGGAGGCTAATGAGCTACTTACACACATGTAAGATTATTCTTAGCCCAGTATTTATTCAGATTTTCTTAAGTGTTAGATAACTTTAACATACACAAGATAATATTCATGTAAAGACTTGACATCAATTACATTCACATAATAATATAGATCAAGTAAAGTCGCTCATCAATACAACATTATTTAATAAACCCATTATTCATCACAGCATAAAGAGCATTATAAGAGAAGTAAATGTATAAACACAAGAATTTCTATAATAATCTTCTTTATTGATAATGAGTTAATCTTACAGAATCAAGAATGTAAGGGTGTGCGTACTGAGGTGCACACCCTGCTCTAGGCCTTTGTGGACACAACTGAATAGCCTTTCTTCTACATTCTACACTAACATAGACTCCTTTTGTTGTAGGCATAGACATCTTATATTCTTCTTCTATCATTATTATGCCTTAGACTTTCTAAGACATGCCTATTGATACTTCAAAAGGTAGTCTTAACTTACATAAAAGAGGGTAAAAACCATTTTTTGATACTTTACTTAACTACTTGCTCCACGACCGCAGCCACAATTTCTGCAGACTTTACATCTTTTTACATAAAACATGGGATTTTTCCCCAAAACTTGGGCTTCTACCTCAAAATTGACCTAAGGGATCTCTTCCCAACAATTAAAGTAAACAAATATAACTGTTTAGTATTGTAGATAAAGGAGAAATATTAAAATATATAATAAAATATGAAAATTTAAAAGAAATAGATGACTATCTAAAAGCATCAATCCAATTGAAAAACATTAAGTGCTAATTATAACATTGTAGCAATTAGCCTTATCAAATATCGTCCATCCACAAAGCATTAAAACAACACTATTTATTTATTCAAGTGCATCAAGTTGAAAACAACTATTTATCCATTCAACTACTTCCACTTCTACCACCCTCTTATATAATGACCTACCACAAGTAAGTAAAATAAATATGTGCAATTTGAAGAGATAAACTATCTATCATCTAAACTATTAGAGATATGTTAATCCTAAATCAATTCACAAAGTTTTTATTTGATTACTATGGTTAACAAATACTTTTTATAGCTACTTGTCTTTGTTGCAAACAACCCTATGGAAGCTGTAATCAAATGTTGCATTTCTTCATTAGTAGTTCTCTATAATATTCTCTCATCCTTGATAGAAAATAATCTATTACTATCTTATTTGAAACTACTGAAGATCGTCAACAACCAACTAGTCAAGCATACATTACTATTGTCATTTTATTTTCTTCTCATTCCAATTTGACCTCTTTATACCATTTGTACTAAATTTACAACTCATGTAGCTTCTATTTTAAATTGTTGTTTTAAGATATAACAGAAAAAACCAAAATTAAGACTACACATCAATAATAAAACAGATATAAGTTGATATAAAATAAATAATAAACATCAAACTTATAGATAATTTTTTGCAAAAATAAAAAGCTATAAATGTGCTATGGATTATATCTATAAATATATATGTGAATGGATAAATATTATAGATGAAGAAAAAAAACAAATATGAAATAAATGTATAAGCCCAAATAAATTTTGCAATGAAAGATCACAACGAAAGAGCATGATATTAATGATAAAATTACTTATTTATACATGTGTAATCTAGGTGTGATGCAATTGTGCCTTAGTAACTTATTACCGGTAAAAAAATGTAAAACTAATTGCATATTATACAATATACAATAACAATCTTGATTTATTATTTAACATTCTCCAGTCTGAAAGGACATGTGACATGCCGTGTAACCTTCTCAACTTTTCAAACTTTTCAAGTCCTAGTGGCTTTGTAAATATGTATAAGATCTTCTATGAAGTAGGAAAATGTGTCACATGAATAACTTTTGCCTCCACATAATGTTGAATCAAGTGATATTTGGTGTTAATATAATTGCTTCAAGAAACTTGGGATTTCTCCCCAATTGAATTTCATAAGAGTTCTAGACTAGTAGTGGAGTCGAAGGCTTTTATATGTCCTACAAGTCTTTAAGTATTTTGTGAAGCCAAATGATTCTTTTTGTAGCTTGGGCTATTGCAACATATTCTGCTTTGGTTGTAGAATCATGAGGAACAGATTGCTTGGCTGATATTCAACTCATGGTTGGGGTTCCAAGACTCATCAAATAACTAGAAGTAGAGAGTCCATTCCCCTTATCTCTATCAAAATGAGAATTTGAATAGCTAGTGAGATGGAGATCACTGAGCTTATAATAGGCTGCAGAAATTCAATCTTGCAAGAGATTGGGGAACAACCTTTATTGCATCTACAGAAGTTCGACATACTCAATTATTTCGTCCAGCATTTGATGCTATGTCAGGCTGCACATATATAACAGCAAATTTAGCAATCGTTCCATCAATGTAATTTAAAGAACAAAATCAAAAGAACTTAAAACAACACTAAAACACTAAAAGTTGAGCCTAGTAGTAAAAGCCACAGTGTGCATCCACAAATAGATTAGGAATCACATTAGGAACTAACAAATATGAATGCATGCTCTTACCTTCACGGATTTGCTATTCTATTAATTAAAAAAACAATCACTAAATTAATATCTCATTTAGGAATGCCTCTTTTACTGTACCTTCTTAGCATTCGGAACGAGCTCATGAAAAGCTTTCAAGTTTTGTGCAATTCTCAGACAACTCTGCCAGATAGTAAAACAAAAAAAGTCAAAACCGTCTCGAGACCAAAAGATTTGAAATAGGAGGAGTTTCAGACTATTTTCTCAACCATCCAGCTACACTGTGAGGATCCGTAGCTTGACCTTGACCAGCCCTTACACGGATCCTTGGAGATTTACAGAGCTTGTGATACAGCTACCCGAGACAGTTCTCTTCTTACAAAGCTACCGAGAGACTTACAAAGCTTGTGATACAGCTACCCGAGACTTACAGTCCATGGAAGATAGAAACTAAATTAGTTTATTAGCGTTTTTGGTTTTTTAAATAAAAATATATTTTATTATAAATATTTTTTAATTAAAATTATTATAATTTATTTTTTTAAAGAAAAAAAATCATAAACTAAACTCAATTACAGAACTAACAACTATTTTAAATAATTAATTATGAAAATTTAATTACAATATTGCAATTATCTATCAACATTGTGCAATAGTTTTTCAAAATATTATAAATTTTGATTTAAAAAAATAACAAAATATATAATATTAGTGCTCTACATTCATACATTCCATTATCATATTTTCCTATGAGATGCCTTAAAGTGAAACATGGGTTTAAAGCTATCTTCATACTGAAGTTACATGTTTAAAATTAATGCCTAAAATTTTATTTCACATATAAATTATTTTTTTTTTAAATAAAAATAAATTAAGCATGGCAAATCTCTCATGGTGTCTTAATTTAAAGTTATACTTTAACTCTCTCTATATATCTTTTAAATTTCAATTTATCAAGTGCTGAATTTATTAAATGTATATTATTATATTAATTTTTTTTTTCAAAAAGTTTTCACTTTCTCTTGGTTTTACAATTTTTAAATAAATTAAGTTTATTAATGTTTTGGAAAAAAATAAACATTAAACAAAATATTTTGAAATAACTAAATAAAAATCATTTTTATGTGGTTTTAAATTGATTTGTGTTTATGTTGTTTTAAATTGAATTCTAAAATATAAAACTTATATTAAAAAATAAAAAATTTAAAAAGAATCCTATTCTCCAAGTGGTCATAATTTTCAATTTGTTACAATATATGAACAATACCATGTTTACCAATACCCCATGCTAAAAAAACATAACTTTAATGAAAACCAAAATATTTTATAAATGTCTTACTTTGATTTTATTTTCCAACATTTTTCACATTAACACTTAATATTTTGAGTATAACAACTACCCCCATTTCATCACCGATATTGTAAACTTGTAAATAGGGTTGTTACAATACCATGACCAAGTACCATGGCTTATCAATACCATTTCCCAAAAAACCTAGAACTCATTTCAAAATCAAAATATTTTATTTTAATTTTATTTCATAACTTTTTTATACTCATTATGTTCCCCACCAACTATGTAAACAATCTATGACATTGTGTTTATTGTTAGTAGCGTTCCTTACACTACCATAGGCCAATACCGTGGCTTATCAATACCGTTTTCCCAAAAACCAAAACTCATTTCAAAATCAAAATATTTTAATTTTATTTTATTTCATAACATTTTATACTCACTAAGTTAGTCACCAAATGGGTACACAATCTATAACCTTGTGTTTATTGATGGTCTATTATATGAGAGATCAATTTTTATTTTTTATTTTTTTATTTAAAACAAAATTCTTAAAATTTAATTGAAAGTAAATTTTGAAATACATAAACTCAAGAGAGTAGAGAAAAGTGACCTTGTTATGTTAAATTTTTATATTACGGTACTTTAAATTATATTAAGTATGCTTAATTTAGATCTAAGTATTGTACGACAATGACGATTAACGTCCGCTAAGGCTGATATGGTCTATGAGATCTTAAGAAAGAAGTGGTTAATTGGGATTGTTTAAAACTGTATTTTTGTGATAGAAAGTGAGGGAAAGAAGCGTTTGTAGGTCGTTGTAGTTTTTTTGACTAAACAAGTTGAGGAGGTTGGTCATGGGGAAAATGATTTTCAAATGAGAGTGGATGTGAGTAAGGGTTGTACAATCCAAGAGAAAGTATTTTTCATACTCAACTCTCTTACTTTCGCAAAGAAGGCATATTCTCTCGTGGCAAGGTATCTTAGGAATAGAACAAAGTCTCATTTTACTCCAAAGATCGTGAAAATTAGTTTTAATCCTTGAAATATTCATTCTCTTCTTAGCACACATTGAGATAGAAATGTAATTATGGTTAGCAACTATGGGGTCAATAACCTCCTTATAGTATCTTAACTTTCTTTTCTCCCCTAACTCCTTATCACTCCACAACTTATCCTTGAATTTGGAAGTAATGATGTTTTTAATATTATCCTTATTCCCTAAGATGATCTACTCCTTTATCTCCCAATGATGGATCTAGGACTTGGCATCCTTATGCCACCCTCGATTGAGTCCA
>APFE030137050.1:10201-22099 GCA_000404065.3 Pinus taeda
CACAGAGGCAATGCTCTGTTTTCTTTACTCCAAGATCTTTTGTGCATAGGGAAGCTTTAAAAAAAATTACTAAGAACAAAGTATTGCACCACCATAAAAGATTTCTATTCATTAAACAAAATTACTGATACATATTCATCCTCTTTCACTCAGAGGGATTTACCAAAACATTTTAACAAAATTACTCTGTCTCCTTTGAAATTTTACACCACTGTGTGTAAATATTTCATTTACATTCACTGCTCTGTGAAAACAAAGGTTACAAGGATTTACTGTTTTACCTTTTCACTGCTGTGTGAAACAATTCATGGTTTTACATACTTCCTCTGGTTTTCTTCATTCTCCTATTTGCTTCTTCTCCTACATTGTTGTGCGTTCTTTTCATTTCTTACATTACCAAAAAAAAAATTTACGCTGCTGCGTTTCACCATCTGCAACTCATTTTTTTTTTATGCACTGCTATGCATGCCAATAAACATAGACTCTATCTCATCCTTTTTTTTACGAGCTTTTGTTTCATTACAAAAGTCAACGGAACAAAAAAAACATTAAACTTAATTATTTCACCTATATTTATGAATGCCATTTAACTCACAAATTAATTTACTGGTCAAAAAAAATTTACGCAATCTCCATTCCCTGGAGAGCGTACCTAGCTTTGACCTCGATCCGACGGCGGAGAATCCAGGAGCAGATCGGACGAATATCTGATGACCATTTTTGACCAACATTTATCTTCCGATAAGTGTCAGAGGGTGATGTCACCCCACATCCACGCGTCAACACTATATCTTATCCGAGTCGTTTGTACGGAAACCATCTGCAAACCAAAAGCGGTCTGATGAGGTTACTGGTGGTTTGTGGTTTTCTGCGGTGGTTTTGGCGTTGATACGGCGCACGGTTCAACTGTTCGTGCAGTTGAAATTACATTTTCAACAGAAAGGGACATGATGGCCGATTTTGAGGTGAACAAGAGGCGGGAATTTGATATGAGCCCAGGTAACTATTCTTTTGCCAAATTTAATAACTTGACCTAAACATGTCCACCGTTGCTCTGTTGTTGCCACCATCCTCGTGATTGGTATATTCAAATGCTATAGGTTGCTCCACTCCGCCTCCGGCCCTTAATGGATTATTCTGCAATGTACCTTCTCCTGTAAATCCAACCTATAGAATAAAATAAGGAAAAAAATTGTATGACCAAGAGGATTCTCGTGATTTGGCAAGAGAGGAATAGGTTGGAATTTCATGTCGTAACAGGAGGATGCGGAATAGGTTGAAATTGATCTATTGTTGCGACCATCGTGATTGGCATATTCAAATGGTATCTGTTGCTCCACCCCTACTGCTGCAACAGTTGGATTAATCTGCAATATACCTTTTTCTGCAACAAAATAAGAATAAGAATTGCAGCTTCTCCCTTTTAAATCAGATGACAGAACTGTATGACAAATAGGATTCTCGCGATTTGTAAAGAGAGGAATAGGTTGGAATAGACAGAAGGAGGCATAGAAAAATGGATGCTGCAGTCCTTCCTTAGGTATGGGCCTTCTCTTCCGATCCCACGACAACCAAGTGTTTATGAGATCAATGGCCACAGCACTTGCTGTCGGTAGAAGAGACGACAATTGTTTAGTGGAATCAACATTTTCAAACTCTTCTGGAAAGCTGTAACCCTTTAAGTCATCAAGCAGTAACCCCTCACACCAAATGCGGGTATCAGGGGAACCAATGACAGAGCAAATGCTATGCAGCCGATGTAGCGCGTTAGAGCCTGTAAGTATTGGATAACCAGTGAACACCTCCACCATGATAACACCCATTGCTCAAATGTCATTGGACAAACCATATTCAGTGGATCCAAGCAAAAGTTCGAGTGCTCGATATGGGCGTGACCCAACATATGATTCCAGTGGGTTATTCCATATTCTCACTAATAAATTCTGTGGTTTCAGGTCCCTGTGACAATATCTTTCATAAGATATGCTTTGAAGCCCTTACAAAATCGGAAGAAAAAGCTTCGCACCTCGTCCTCAGAGAACGAACGCCCTCTCCCTCTCCTCTGGGGCTCTGACAGATCGCAGTCCATCAGTTCAAGCACTACGTATAATAAATATGATATAATGTTCACTATAATAAATATGATGAGGTGGCAATAAGCTTGATATATTTTGCCCACGAGTAGATATGCACACTAGTGAAACATAAAGCGTTCCATATATGGTGTGAAACATAAAGCATTGCATATATGGTGCCCACAGTAAAAGCTACACTAGTGAAATATACATAGTGAAATATACAACGTTGCATATATGGTGCTCACAGTAAAAGCTACACTAGTGAAATATACATAGTGAAATATACAAAGTTGCATAGATGGTACTCAGAGTAAAAGTCTTTACTTACCCCCCAAAAAAAATACATTGTTTCGATCAAATAAGAGTAGTTATATATATAAATTATTTAAATAAATTATCGTAAATTTATTATAAAGTGTGAAGGGTAAAACTAACCATTGAGCCAGATGTTGCAAAAGAAACTTTGTAAGGGATAATTTGACAAGAATCATCACATGTAAAAGATCACTGAAGATAAAGACTAGTAAACTTAGAGGATGAATTATTTACATTATGCAAATACTTTTCTTCTCCCCTTATAGAATCCTCTTCTTCCTGGTGCGTATCATATTTTCATCATTCATCAGTTATTTAAAAAACAAAAAATTGTTTGGTCTTAGGTTCAACCTACAATCCTAAGTTGTAGAAATCAAAGCATTGACATGAGCATGTATGATTTCATTGACATGAGCATGTGTTATACAATTTCAGAATCCTAATCCCCTGTTCCAAACCCTTAATACAACGAAATGATTATTTGAGTTAATAGATGGAACCACTAATAAGCACGTGAACCCTCTATGTGAATACCTTGTCTAGTGGATAACTCCTTTTCAAGGTCTTATTTTTCTTTGATATAATGGGTATCTTTTCTTCTAAGTATGTGTAGTGATTTTCCTACGAAACTCTCCTTAATTAATACTGACATCAATTTTAATCTCTGGTTCCAAAACCTTAATACAACTAAATGATTATTTATGTTAATATATGCAGCCACTAATATACACGTGAATCCTCTATGTGAATACCTTGTCTAGTGGATAACTCCTCTTCAAGGTTTTATTTTTCTTTGATATAATGGGGGTATTTTCTTCTAAGTATGGTGTAGTGCTTTTCCTGCCAAACTCCCCTTAACTAACACCCAAATTTATTTTTTCATATAACGTTGTCCATGAGTGTTCTAGTTGGACTATCATATGCCCAAAACCACAGTGATACATACCCTAATTTAAGTCTTCATATAATTTTGTTCTCCCTGTTATGACCAACTCAAGCTCAACTCAAGCTCAATTAAATCTTTAGTATTTCTTTCTATTAGCATTGCTCAAATAAATTATCTACTTCATAGTGTCTAATATATTTGCACAAGCATTTACAAAGAGGTTGTGGGAGATATTATGCAATGAAATATTTTATATGTTATATAATATCTCCATCTACCCCCAACCTCATATATTGCATTATAAATCTCTTTTAAAGAAAGGTTTTTTCATTTCATCTGTAAGTTCATATATCCTTTACAATGATAATACGGTCACATCCATTGATTCAATGTTGTGTTGAAGTCAAGCATCCAAAGGATGTGTTGATCCCTCTACAATAATTCCTTCACACATGTAAATATTAGAAAAAAAACATAAATTGTTTTGATGTATCATGGAATCTATCTTTGAATGCCCTTATGGTCTTCACAATATCACCTTCCCTCTATAGAAGTCCTATTAACATTAATATATCTCTTTGTATAACAACCTTCTATAGTGCAATATGAAATATGAAATATTATATGATTAAATCGAATTTAATCATTGTACAACTAAATTATGCTCTAGACATCATAATCAACGAGTAGAGATCTTCAATATAAGCCTATAAGTCACACGATACATAACAAAAATAAAAAACTATTATTTAAAAATTAATTTTGAGATTATTAATTTTCTTAAAAGGCATTCGATTTTTTGTTTTAATTTTTATATAATCACTAATTAATAATTGTTGATTACTGGCATTCCTGGTCTGGGTAAGACTCTATTCTTTATCTCTTGATTACTGGCAACCTGAATCATTAGCTGCCATAGGCAATAAATTATGTAGGTTTGTCAAAGCTTCATAAGCTACTAGAAGGGGAAAATATATTTCCTTTGCTAGGATATGTGTTGAGATGGATCTATTAGGAACTCTTTCAGATGAGGTGATATTGGAAGTTGTTGATGAAGAGTGGGTTCAAACGGTGGAATACGAGCCTATTCCGTTTAGATGCCATAAATGCCATGAACATGGGCATCTTCTGAGAGACTGCCCTCTAGGCAAAACAGAGAATAAAAGCAAACCTAATACAATGAAAGACCCAGGCAGCTTTCACAAGGTGGTCCATAAAGGAAAAAGCGGCAAAAGGGGGCAAAAGCTACAACAAAATGAGGGACAACCAGTTAGACGGAACTAGTTCCGAGTTCTGGAAGAGGACAAAGAAAGAATAACATAAAATCAAGCAAATGAAGGAAGTACAGAAGCGAAGGAAAAAGAAGGAAACCATGATCAAACATAGGAAAATGATAAGCCAATAGGGATAATGTTGAGTGAAACAGAACCAGAGATGGACTAGGAAATGACCTAGAGTGAAGTGGAACTAGAGGAAATTGAGCTACAAGAGATTCTAGAAAGAGAACACCTAGATCTGGAAGGATTCTTAATTCAGGGTACATCTGGTGGGGTAGAATCGTTACCTCAAGAGGATATTGATATAACACAACAATTATATTTATGAAAAACTCAAGAAAAGGGTTTGGATGGAGCCAAAAACAACAACAGGCTAAGCAGCGAAGGAGGGAAAACGAAAAAATATACTCTGGGTTTAGCACCGAGAAACCTAGGAAAAAAGAGAGGTAGAAAAAACCAGAATGAGCTATTGATGGAGTGTGGAAAGCTCCTGATAGATTCAGGTAAGATGAAAGATCTTACCAGCTACTCCTCCACAAATATTTAATCATGAACTTTATTTCTTGGAATATTAGAGGACTAGGCAGTAAAAGAAAACAGAGATTTCTTAGCAATAGAATGAAACAGGCTGCTCCGGATATAATTTTTATCTAGGAAACAAAATGTTCCATTCAAAAGTTAAGGCAACTACATAGCAAACGGCTCAATAGGTTTGAACATCTATAAGTTAAAGTAGAGAATACAACAAGAGGTATTCTCACTCTTTGGAACCCTCAAAGAATGGACATAATTGATGCAGAGGCTGCCAGGAATTATTTATCACTAGTGATTCAGCCTGTAGGGGATAGCAGTACCTATCTAGTCACAAATGTGTATGACCCTCAAAGGATAGAGGAGAAACTAAGGTTGACCGATTCCCTTGGGAATCTCAGGTAGAGACATGCCGAAATACCCTAGATCTTGGGAGGGGATTTCAATATGATAAAATCACTTTCTGAAAAAAAGATGGAACCACAGCACTCAGTAAATATTCTTTAGCATTTCAAATCTTTATAGATGATAAGAAATTAGTGGATGTTGAAACAAACAATGGCCTCCTCACTTGAATAACAAGAGAGGAGGGGAGTCCTAGGTAGCATCGAAGTTTGATAGATTCATTAACTCTAAGGATCTAATGCTTTTAGATAAGGAAATAATAGCAAGTGTTCTTCCCATTGGAGGCTCAGACCACTGGCTAATTCAAATGGAGATCCAGGGTATAGGTACCCCCTCGAACAGACCTTTCAAATTTGAGAATATTTGGCTTTCACACCCAGATTTCATCAGTAATATTGAAAAATCGTGGGCAGAAGATATTCAGATTCAGGGAACTAGAATGTTCATGCTTCATAAAATATTAAAGCACATAAAAATGAGGCTCAAAGAATGGACTAAGAAATATTTTGGCAATATTTTTGCAGAAAAGAAAGCAGTCGAAAACAAAATGTAGAAACTAAACCAAGCTATGATCACGAAAGGTTTTGATAAAGACAAAAGTGATCTTGTAGAGAAATGTCATCAAGAATGGGAGAACTTGTGTAAACAAGAGGAAATATTCTGGAGACAAAAATCTAGAGTCCAATGGCTAAAAGAAGGAGAGCGTAATACAAGATTTTTTCACAGATCCACCATGGCGAATAGAGCACACAACAAAATTTCTTCAATAAAAAAGGAGGATGGACAACTTCTACATCCCATAAAGATATAGAGGTGGTGTTAGTTCAACACTTCAGAGAAATATCCGAGGAAAGTAATCCAGAAAGAGAACATCATATCAAGGACTTAATAAAACATAGACCTAAGCTGTTGTCTAGAGGCAACAATTTCAACCTGAACAAACCAGTGAGTGAAGAAGAGGTCAATGAAGTTCGCAATGACATGCAGAATGGCAAAGCACCAAGCCAGGATGACTTCAATGTAGATTTCTTTAAAGCTTGCTGGAATATTGTAAAAGAGGATATTTTAAATGTTGTGAAAGACTCCAGGATAAAAAGAACCATCTTGAGAGCTGTCAACACCTCCTTCATCTCCCTGATCCCTAAACAGGAAAATTCTCAAACACTAGATAGGTATAGACCCCTAGCACTTTGCAATGTGGTATACAAGATAATATCCAAGGTTATGGACAAAAGACTTAAACCTCTTATTCCTTCTCTCATTTCAGGGGAACAATCAGGATATGTTGAAGTTACATAAATTCTGGACAACATTGTTCAAGCTCATGAGGTGGTTCACTCATTAACCAGCACAAGGAGAGTTGGTATGATCTTGGAACTGGATATAGAAAAAGCTTATGTCAAAGTGAACTAGACCTATGTTAGGAAAGTGATAAAGGAATTTAGTTTTGATCACAACTGGGTAAGATGGGTCATGGCCTTGGTTACCTCTTCCAGCTTTTCAATATTAGTTAATGGCTCTCCTTATGAGGTTTTGCTTCCTTCAAGAGGACTGGGGAAAGGGGATCCGATTTCTCCCTTCCTATTCATAATCATGTTAGAAGGTTTAGGCCAGTCTATCAAGCATGATAGAGCTATGGGCAAAATTCAAGGTCTTCCATTGAAGGAGAGTTGTCAAGCATTCACTCATCAACCATTTGTTGATGATACCATGTTACAAGGTATCCCCATAGTCAAAGAGGCTCAGGAGTACAAAGAAATACTGAATGATTTTTCCATGGCTTCAGGTATGGAAGTTAACCTCTCCAAATCCAAAATATTTTTCTTTAATACTTATATTGCTATTCAGAGAAATATCTCTAGAATTCTAGGCTTTCATAGGGATTCTCTCCATTCAAAGTATTTGGGAGTTCCTCTAACAGCAAAACCATTTCACAAGAGCATTTGGGAGCCGCAGATTAACAAAATGTAGGATAAAGTCAGAATTGGACAAGCAAATCCCTAAATCTGTCAGGTAGACTCGTGCTGAAAGAGGCAGTGTTCTAATCAATTCAAATTTTCATGATTTTACCACTACCCCTAAGGGAGTTTTGCAATAATTCAAAAACATCCAAAGAGACTTTCTCTGCGGCAGGGAGGAAGCTAGAAAGAAGTGGGCCTTGGTCTCTTGGGAAATGATCTGTAAACCCAAGAATCATGAGGGCCTTGGCTTAGATGACGAAGGGATCCTAAGTAAGTTTCTAGGGGCCAAACTCTGGTGGAGGTGGGTTAACAATCTCAAGCCGCAATGGGAAAGCATATGGAAAGAAAAATATGCTAGCTTCGGGCATCACACTAATCTCATAAGGATGTCTGGTAAGATAAAAGGCTCTTCCATCTGGAATGTAGCCAGGGAGAACAAAGGTTTAGTACAACAAAACAACTTTTGGGAAATTAGAGAAGGAGACCTTGCTCTTTTCTTGGAGGAAAAATGGCAACAAGAACCAAAACTGTTAAAAGAGGAATTTTGGAACCTTAAACATGAGACCGACACCTAAGGTTTGACTATAGTGAAATATTTTTGGGATTATACCCACAATACTGAAAAATGGAGGATATGGAAGAATATAGATTACAGGAGTGATAGAATGTTGAGAACAAAAGAAGAGGCTCTTGGAAAAATGTTGGAATAAAGGATGATCTTGGTGTCTAAAGGGTAGGACCAACTTAGATGGGGAAACAACAATGAAGGCATCTTCAATATTAAGGAAGAAAAAAGTATTGTCCTTGAGCTGGTTTCCCAGGCTCTGAACAAATCTTGGCTAAACCTTTGGAATCATCAAGGTTGGATGAAGATCAAACTCTTCATGTGGTTGGTTCTTGAAAGGAAAATATTGACATCAAACAACATTAGAAACAGGGGCATACTTGGACCTTCCATATGAAAGCTCTGTGAAGCCCAAGAGGAAAGTATGGAACATCTTCTCAACAGTTGTAATTTCACTTCTAGACTATGGGATGCTTTTGCTAACATTTTTCAATAGTATGACAAGGACAAAGAGAGTATTACTAACACCCTTCACAGATGGAGGAGAAAGTTTTTAGATAATGAACTTCTCAACCTAGCTTGGGCTCTCATGCCAAGTTTTATTATTTGGAATACATGGAAAGAAAGGAATAAGAGAATCTATAAAAATGAAAAGAATACCACTCCTCACCTGTTTAATCAGATCTTAAAACAGATCAAGGAGACGGTCAGCTCAATAGTCAAGAATATTCCCAAAAATCCTCCGACAAGAGTAGACTTGAGAACTCTCAAGCTACTAGGATTGCAGGGGATCATCTACCTATGCCAGAATAGAACAGCAAGAAAAAGGGAATCTGAAAAAGAGTACTGGCAACCTCCAAGACCTTTTTGAAATACAAAATAGATGGAGCCTTCTAAAGGGAACCCTAGAATAGCTAGCTTTGGGGGGGTTATGCGGTATGAAGCAGGTCACATCCTCTCTCTCTTCCATTGTCATTTAGGAAAAGCCACCAATAATATGGCGGAATTAATGGTTATGGAGCAATGCTTAGATTTGTTGAAGCAATAAAACTACCACAATGTGATCATTGAAGCTGACTCTGGGGATTTTCTTAGTCAGGTACAATCATGTGCGTAGAAACGCTAAAAAGATGGCAGATTTCGTGGCCATCCAAGGACTTAGCTACAAGGAAAGCAGGGTTGTGACAAGGTGGCAAGCAATGCCACATGGAAATCTAAAAACTCTTAGTCATAATATAGCGGAAGAGGACAAAGAAGTATTTTGGGACAAAACTCAAAAGGAAAGGTCTCAATGAGCAATTCTCGGTTAGATTCCCTCATTTTGGTCAAACATGCAGGTGGAAGGCAAATTAAGGTAGGCTTTTGCAGCACTGATAATACCAACTTCAGGATTCTATGGCATAGGCCAGGCAACTGGCTTCATCCAAAAAATATCAATGCAAATCCTAGTTGCAGACACTTTAATCACAACAAGGAGGAGCGAAATGGCGTGCTCAACATTACAGAGGTAATGAAAGGGGCTCAGGATTATGACGACAGCCATTCTTCCCATAGTTTCAACATGTGGAAGGAAAGACCACCTCCTGAGCGGTTTGCTGGTGATCACACCACTCTAAATCATAAGGTGGTTTTTTTCAATCAGAAGCGATTCCATATACCTGACGACACATGGAGGAGGGAGGGCGAGGTAAACTGCCCTCACTGCACGGTAAAGCTTGGGAAAATCAACGATGCGATATAGTTCTCATCCATTAGATGGCCCGGTGTTAATCAACAGTCAGATATTATCGTGCAGTTTGGTTGGGGCGAAGTGTTATCCAGTGCGCGACTTCTCAAAAGAGTTAATTTTTGTTGGGTTGGAATTTTAGCTTTTGGGGCCAAGCGATATGTTTTTGGACCGTCAGATTTAGAAAGAAGGTTCAATGATCTGGATTGAGCGTGAAGTTGTGTGGGGCCGAGGAGTTAAGGTAAGCATGTCTTCGAGAAATGATTTTCTCCTCCTTTCTTGGGTCCACATGAGGCTGGGGAAGTCACGGTGATTTTGGTTGGTTTAGTGGTTCTTGGTGGAGGCTTTGTTTGGTTCATCATTTGCCCATCTTCCCTTTCATCTCCTTTGTTGGGTCTTAGTTTTAGGTTGGGAGCCTTGCCCCTGGTGGTGAGCAACCTTGTTCTTGGGGGTGGACAGCTGTAAATTTGTAAATGATTTTTTGATTAATTGTTCTGAAAGGATTGTCTCTTGCCTTAGCAAACAAATAAAAATAATTGTTAAAAGTCCAAGTTTCTTTTTTAATTTATTTCATTTCATTTTTTTTCTAGTTTCCTTTCAGAAATATTTTTTCCATTTCATTTCATAAATCTATTACTTACGTTAGTAGTATAAATTTATGTAAACATTAAGTTTGAAAATTATTAAAAAGTTGTGAATTTGGAAGTTGTTTATATATACTTTCATTAAATGCATCTCAAATACAAAAATAGTATAAATTAAAAATATCCAATCACTTAAGAAGTAAAGTTATATCCTTAAAAGTAGAAACATTTTTAATATTACACAAATGAGAAGCAATAACGTAATTTTTATTTGATGAATTATGCATTTTTATACCAATATTTATGAACATAAAACAACGAAAAGTTGGAAGATTTTTTATTTGTTGTACCTTTGTAGAATTTTTATATAATCACTAATTACTAATGATGGAAAATCCGAATTTCTTCTTAAATTTATTTCATTTTTTTTTTTGTATTTTCCTTTCATATATATGTTTTTCCATTTTCCTTTCCTAAATCCATGACTTCGGTTAGTAATATAAATTTATCTAAAGTTTAATTTTGAAAATTATTAATCTATTATTTAGGTTATTAATATAAATTTATCTAAAATTTAAGCTTGAAAATTAGTAAAAAGTTGTGAATTTGAAACTTGTATATATTTACTTTCGTTAAATTCATTCTCAATTACAAATATATTATGAATTAAAAACTATCCAATCACTTAATAAATTAATGTTATATTCTTTAAAAAATAATTATTTTAATAAAATCCTTTTTAATATTACACAAACTAGAGATAGTTTCTTTTTAATATTACACAAATTAGAAAACCTTTATTGAACTTTTTTTATACTCTGAATATTTGATAAACTAAATATATTATGAATTAAAAATATCCAATCACTCCAGAAATAAAATTATATTCTTAAAAATAAAAACGTTTTTAATAAAAACATTTTTAATATTACACAAACTAGAAAAGGCTTATTGAAATATACTTTTTTATACTTTGAATATTTGATAAACTTAAAATACAATTTCCCTGTATCCTAGAAGTTTGGAGGCTTCTCATATGCTCTACACTAATAGCATCCTACTTTAAAAATAACTTTTATCCAATAATATTAACAACAACCAATACATTAAAATGTTTCTTTAAATATCAAAATGCAAGGCCACTAAAGAATCTTCTAGTAGTCAGTGTTTTCCCTACACTTAATTATTATTTTTGTTTTAGGGTAAAAGCATGCTAATGTGTCTCATTATATGGCAAAAGTAAAAAAATACTAAAAATGAAAAAGGATAAAAAAGAGGTATAATATAAAGATATCAATTAAATGACTTGAGTTTCATACTTGTTAATTATAAAAAATAAATGCTAAATTTGTAACAAAGCTAACTATAAATTTTGGTAAAATTTATAGTGAACCTATTTAATGGGTTTAGAAAATATAAATAAATTTATAAAAAGTAAATACTAAATTTGCAAATAAGTCAACTAATAGTAAATATTGGTAAAAACTATGGTTAATCACTCACAAAATATAAATAACTTTATGTAAAGCTAAATGAAATGTTAAAACTCTTTAAAAATATATATAAAAAT
>APFE030137063.1:15805-44000 GCA_000404065.3 Pinus taeda
TTGTTGCACACAACTCCTTTGGATGATGCAAACTTTGTAGGATTTTCAAATCACTTGTACTCCACCTATCTCCATCTTATGTGATAATACAAGTGCAATCATCATTTCAAAGAACTCAATCATGCATTCAAAGACCAAGCACATACCAATAAAGTATCATTTTCTCTGGGAACAATCGCTGGAACAAAAGGTCAAATTGGAGTATGTTCCCTCCAAGGAACAAGTTGCTGATATACTCACCAAACCATTGCCCAGGGAGACATTTGAATACCTCAGACAGAAGCTGGGGGTTGTTGATGCATCATCCTGCTGTTGAATCTTTTCGGTTGTACGTAGGTGGATACACGTACATTTTCTGGTCTATGTGGGTCGAATGGGTCTATCAGAGATCATCTGGCACAGGTTCAGGGGGAGCATATATTCTTCTAATGATGCATTGCTGGCATTATCTTAGAAGTCCTTGGTTTGATTTCTCAAGAGTTTTCTGGTAGAGTAGATCAATGTGTACTGTTCTGAAGGCTGATTCTGCTGATAGTTGTTCTTATCTCTATGTCATGTACTTCTTTTCATATCAAGGTCATGTAATGACCTATTTTGGTTTCCCCACTATGCCAGGGATGAATAAGTTTTGTCTATCTAGTGTATTCCCACTTGGATGGGAGATGGATTTATATATGAGGCTTGATGATAGGAAGGTTACTTATAGTGTATGGAGTCATGTTCTTTCTTGTAGAACATCTTTTTGCAGACAACATTTCAGCACAGAGAATATACAAAGGGGGAGCTCGTTCAGAGTTCTCCGTAGGTACTTAGGGGGAGTACGGTAGTTCGCCCCTTTGCCCTTCATGTCAAAGGGGGAGAGTGATTGGTTGTTGTTGTCATCAAGTCCAAAGAGGGAGATTGTTGGCATTATGATATATATGTTGTACTTGATGGAAACCCACTCATCTCAAATGATAAATTATAGTGCAGCAAAGTTCACGCACTTTCATGTAGAGAAAAGTTCCTTTCATGCAGAGAAAATTTCACGCACTTTCATGCAGAGAAAAGTTCATGCACTTTCATGCAGAGAAAAGTTCACACACTTTCATGCAGAGAAAAGCGTGCACATGGGAAATCTTATGGTTGGTTCATGGTATTAGTCTGATAGTTTTTGATCCTATGGTTTTGATCCATGGTATTGCATCCAAAAGAATTGAACCCAAGTATTGGGTCCGTGGTATTGTTTCTCAATGGTTTTGGTCCATGGTTTTGAGTGAGGCCTAGCCTATAAAAAGGAAATGAGATCATTTGGCTAATCACAAGTGTTGAAAATCTTAAGAAGAGAAAGATCTAAATTTCTGATAATCGGTTGGTGAGACATAGTTGAATCTGAATCAAGGAGAAACCAGAGCATTATAAGTCAGATCTACTGAAGAGAGCGGTAACGACGCAGTGTGGAGGTGCGCTGAACCAGAGAAGAAGCATGTGTGGAGTTGCGGAGACTCGTCACGGCATAAGTGCCGATATCCGCAGGTTTCCTTCGGTGAAGTTGCGGACCTTTCTTGAAATATATTTTAGCTGTCTTTTATCTGTTTCTGTAGAGATCTGGGTTGAAATTGGTGTTATTTTTTGGTTACTGCATTTTGAGAAGTTATTTGTTTAAAGGAGATTAGTTGATGCACATGTACATGATGTTTTGGATCCAATTTGAAAATTGATGAAATGTGGTCCTTGGAAGGAAAGAGAAGGTAGTAGCCTTCTGTAGGTCAGCATCTACGTACTAGTATCTCAGTTAGTACAAGAGTTAAGGGGGTTGTAGCTCCCTTCCAGAAGAAGCTGGAAGACGAGAGAGGGTTGTAGCTCTCTGCGGGTTGCAGCCTGCATACTGGTAAAATACTGTACCAGTACAAAATCATTATAAGAAGAAGTTTCTAATTGAAAGAAGATAGAGACATATTGGAGAAGGTGGTTTTCACCCACATTGGGTTTCCACCTTACATTTTGTGTTCCTGCTCATTATTCTATGGTTCTTACATACAGATTAATGACAAACATCTGAAGAATAAATTAAATTATAAGTTTGGAAGGTATATGCAAGTTTCAATTGTCAGATCTAAAAATATTTGTATAAATTGATAAGAGTTTGATAATACTGGTTCAGCCCCCCCTCTTACTATTATTTCCAACAACAAGTCCATAAGAACTGCTACAAAAAAATGGCTAAGGGATTCATTCTAGGCAATTAACATCATCTAGTTTATATTTTTTGGTGTAATGGAGATAAAAAAGTCTCCATTTTGAGCCACAATGGTCCTTTGTAGTGGATTATATATGGCTTGACACCACATTACCATATCAGGGGAATAATATGTTTGTGGAAAGACAAACATAGGTAGCAAGGATTCCTAAAGATTAATGTCATCTTGCTAGTCTAAGTAATTTTTCTTTAACCAGTGATGTAATTCGAACAAGTCGAAGTCACACTTGGTGTCAACAATCTTAAAGTATTGGTCAGTTAATGGCATGTGATCTAGGTCTAGGGTAGCATAGCCTTAGAGTTATCATCACCTTTTGTTTTGCTGCTAGAAGATTGGGTTTTTCCCTTTGGTGCCATCACTGAGGATTTTGAGAAAGAAAGATATCATAAGACAAAATGTAGCTTGAATAGGTACTTGGATAAAAAAAATAAATCTTTGTCAAAGGTATCTGAGTTTTGAAATGCCTATATTGATAGGTGATGAACAGTAGGAGTTCGGAAACTTAAAATAGTACCTACAATTTGAAAACAATGATAAAATTGGGTAGGGGAATCTTGCAAAAATGAGTTAAGTTCATTTTATAGGAATTGATCAATTACCATTGCGATAGAACCATTACCAAATGAGATTTAGGTGCATTAATGGATAACAGGAGTATGATAACGGATAAGCGTGTAACGGGCAAATGATAATGGGAATAGGTATGGGTGAATGATAGATAGATATGTGGCAACTTGTTATTAGCAGAGGTAAATATGCAGGAAGTGACATAGTGACCATTAGCAGGAGTGGAGGAGGGATAATTGAATTTCAGAAGGGGGTTGTGAATTCATAAGAGAATGAAACATTGTGTGGGGCTCAGAAAAAGAAATAATGCTTTTTGGACCCCCCATTGGCGTTAACATGAAATAGGACGAGGGGGTGTGAATGGACCAACGACGGGGAAAATCATGGCCATTGAAAAGTGCCCTTTGGATATTACAAAACAACAAAATGTCAAATCATCTCCCAATGTAAAAATAAAACTCAACTTTAATACTTATTACATGGCACTAATCATGTTTAATGACATGATTATTTTATTTTTTAACTAAAATAAATCAATCAAAGCATGATTAATAATTCTAAAGGCGCATTTGATCAAGCATGCCATTTTATTTCCTAAAGTAACTCTCAACTCTATTCTAGTGCATAAAATGCAATTGACCAAGACTGAATTCTTTGGTCATTTTTTTCTCTAATCTATCCTATCTTCTAATTTAAACAAGATTAAAAAATTTAGTTGAATTATTTTATAATCTAAAACATAAATTTAAACATGTTTGATCATGATTATATTATATGATTCAAACAAGATTTATTTCAAGTGGCATTTGGGCTTGCTCACTTGTGCACTTATTTTTCTTTTGGTGGGGTTTATTTTCATATTTTTTTCAACAATTTTCATTTTTTATTTTATTTTTGTTTTTCTATTTTTTAAACCCTCATTTATAAATATCTAACTTCACAAATCTATTTATGTTACAACATCGGCTCCAACTGGGGACTTCTTCCTCTTGCAAGACGTAGAGAACTTGCATATCCATGTGCCTTCTCCTCGGGCTAATGGTGTCTCTATTGAAAACAATCACACTCTACATGTAAAAATAAAAAGAATTCAGTAATGTACAAATGATGAATGAATGAAAGAATGCCAATATTGGATATAATGCTTCAAATATTTCCCATTCATAGGCAATGAGGAATATTGTCCTTCCAATTTTTGCAAGATAAAAGTATTTTTGCCTTTAACCTCTACAATGATAAAAGGTCCAAACCAGAGATTATCAAACTTTCCATGTTTTCCCTTATCTTCCCTTCTTGAATCCCATCTTAATACTAAATCTTTCTCTTTAAAATCTCTTTCTGTAGCCTTTTTGTCAAACAGACTCTTCATTTTGTTATGATATTTCCAAAGCTTATAATGAGTTTTATGTCTGTTTTCATTAATTTCAATAATTTGATTGATTCTCCTATTAAAATCATCATGTTCTCCATTTGCTTCTTGTAAAAACCTCATGACAAGAAAAGATAGATGCGTAGGAAATATGGCTTCCTCGCCATAAAAAATATGAAATGGATATTTTCCTATTGACCTCTTTGGAGATATTTTGAATACCCAAACTGCATATATGAGATGGCCATCCCGACTACTTTTGTGGTGTTCCAGTGTTTTCTGTATTTAACCATGCTCTTGTTTGAATTCTCTTCCAATCCATTTCCTTGTGGATAGTAGGGGGTATAATGATGCAAAAAAAATTGGTATTTCTTACAAAATTCAATCATTTTGACACTACTGAATACTGCTGCATTGTCTATAACTGTCTATTGGGGACATTCAAACCTAGATAGTATATTCTCTTCAATAAATTTAATAACTAGAGTGTTAATTTCATTTATAACTAGAATTGCTTCTACCCATTTGGTAAAATAATCCGTGGCAGTCAATATCCATCTATTCTGGCTGCTTGATGCTGGATGAATTTCCCCAATGAAATCCAATCCCCATTGTAGAAAAGGTGTTTGAACTAGTACTGGAACTAAAGGAAGTGCTGCTAATCTTTGTTTTCCAGCAAATAGTTGGCATTGAGTACAACTTCTAACCTTTTCTCCTACTTGTCCAAAACAATGTGAGCCAATAAAATCCTGATCTTAAAATATTGTATGATGTAGCTTTCCAAGCATAAGGTCCTCCACAAATACTTGCATGAAATTTATCAATAATTCCTCTTGTTTTACTTTCTGTCAAAAAAAGTAAAAGGATGTTGAGTGGGTCTTTCCAAAACAGATTTGAATTAATGATACATTATTTTATGGCCTTCAACTTCAGTTTTTTACATTGATTCTTTGTAAATTGAGATGGAAACTCAAAATATCTAAGAAAATGTACTATATCAATGTACCATTTAGATAAAAAAAAATTCTCTTCAATATGAATTGAAGTTGATTGGATTGAAGATGAAGGTTCTGGAAGTAGTTGGAGGAGTAAAAGAGGGCAGAGGTTTTCTTAAAGTTTTAAAAGGTGTTTTGATGACTAACTTTTGGACCTCTATTTCAATTTCTTCTTTGTTTTCAAACAAGGGATTTGAATACATAGAAAAAGTTTCCTCGGGTTGGGAAGAAGTAGATGGAAAGGTATAATGAGTGGGAGTGATAAAATCTCTAGGTTTTAACTCAAGTAAATGTACACTCAATTCTTCTTTTGATAGGTGAATCTGAAGGTGTTTCAAGAATTTGATGTGATTCCAGTGAATGGAATAAAAGAGATAACTCCAGATCAAATCCTTTGGATAATAATTCTAAAACCACGGGTGTTAAGTTTTCCAAACCTAATTGAGATGGAATATACCTAAAGGGATCAGAAGCTAGAATATCCTCATGTTGCACTGGTGGAGAAAAAGAGGAATAAGCTTCAAGTCTTCTTCTTAAAGGGACTTCTCTTACTAGTCTCTCAAGATTAGAGAAATGGAGAAACAATTTTAGAATCAGAATGAAACTTGGTGTGATTTGAAGGAACTAGTTTGGGTTTGTGAAGTCAACAGGTGAAATATTTTAACCTACTATTCCTTTATTAACCTTAAATAAAATTTTCTATCATTTCCCCAGGGAAAAATAATTCAATTTTCATTCCCTGACAATGGTGCTAGTCTGATGTTGTCTAAGATAATTCTAGGTTAATTAATCATGACATAGCATCTAAAATGTTTTATTGTTTCAAAAGTTGTTTGGATGACCAATGTGATGAGTAGGTTAAGGAAGGTGCTTAAACATTATTAATACTACATATTACAAAATTTCTGATTCCTTACCTCTGAACAGTAATTTGATTTAAAGTGTGTGGGAAGGCAAAATTGTACGAGGCTATGATTTCCTAAATATTCAAACTGAATTTTTAGGTAATCATAATAAAGCATGCAAGTAAACAATGTTTACAACCTAACAAAATGTGTTGAACCTTATGAATATGGTTGACAATTTATAAATGTAGAGCATCTTATAAAGACAAATAGTCTAATAAACTATTCCCTAAAATAGATAATAACTTCAAGGAGCTTTAAGATAGACTGATATTCAGTTTTCTCTTACCCAATTATCTTCATAAAACTTAAATACAACTATAAAAACAAAAATGAAGAGAGAAGATTAAGACAAACTCACACAGTAACAAGATGTTTGAAGAAAATCCATAATCCTTTCATTATATGAAGTAATTTCAGTTTGATGCAATTCTTCCTTAGAAAAAATCATGCAAGGGTTCAACCATTAATACATCGAATCACTTCTTATTTATCCAAAAATATGGATTCTAGAAACATGTAAACTAATTTACAAAAATAATACTAAAATGTAGAACTGCTTAAACTGTTGAGATGATGGCACTATTTTTGAGGAAGTTGTTGATGACTTGGCTCCCAAATGCTGTCTCACTATCTGTTTGTTGAAGGTAAACTTTGTTTACTCAATGGTATCACATAACTCATCCCATCTCTCATCATTCGGCATAGAAATATTTATTAGCTTTCTATAGACTTCATCTAGTTTAGTGTACCTTTCGAAAGGTGGCTTTTTGATGAAGAGATGCTTGATTTCATGTTTGATGGTTAAATCAAACTCTAACGCTTCAATAAATTCTTTACATGTAACATGTCCCTTAATACCTGCAAAATTTGATGTATCTGTTGCAATGGTGTAAATATTTTCATAGTAGTATTTGAGGCCAATTAGTATGTCATTCGGTGCTACTAGCCCTCGTAGTCCCCTTTGATTTGACAAATTGAATTTAGTATGGAATATTTAGACATCATTTTCCAGATCTTGAGACTTAGTCTCCAATTGTGCCATTATATTCCTTTTCTGTAACACCTTTTTGATCTCCAAGATGGTCTCTGTTCTATCTGCAAATAGAATATGTTCCATCTTTGACCTAGTCTTCGAATTCAATATTCTGATCATGGAAGTAGATTTTGCTGGTTTTTTTCCCAGTGTTGTTTTGACTTGTTCAATAACTATTCTGCATCTATCAATTAACTCTTCTAGCTCAAGTATAATCTGGATAGATGGCCAAACCTTAGTTATGGCATGATTTATATCTAACCAAATCCTTTCCTTGGCTTGGAACAAGGTTTGAGCCACTAGTGACTGATTTTCCAATTGGTCAATATTCTTGGCAAATTGATGAGATTTTTGCATTTCTTCCACCAAAAGAGAATCATTCTTTATCGTTTTTGCTTCTATATGCTTGAGCTTTTATTGGATAATATCGTTTTCCTGTCTCTAAAGAGACATGTCCTTCACAACTTTATTTAAATCATCAGGTGTTTATGTTGAATCTCATGCTATGTCTGCAACTATGATGGGTATGGTTGTCACTAGAGCTGTAATTAATTGTGGAACCTCTTCTTTTTCCTAAATGAGTTTCTCAATCTGTTCCTCCATCTCCTTCATCTGTATATTTTTCTCAATGATCAGTTTGAGCATATATTCTTTATGTTGTTCAGTTTCTTCAATCTATTTTTTCAATGGATATTCTATAGAAGGAAATTTCAATTATTTCTTGAGTGTTGCTATGTCTGTATTCTTTTTCTTGATGGTTTCCTCCATTGCTTTGACATCATTGGGATCATATCCCAGTTTGATCACCAAATCTTCTAACTGTTTTGATTCTAGTGTCTTTGGCCAATGAAGAATGTTTCTCCAATTTTAATTGTTTCTAGACAAGAGCAAGAGATGTCCTTAATTTTGACACTTCAATAGTAGTATTTGTCATGGTGAAGAAAATCATTTATCCAGACTATCTATTCATATCCATTTGATCAATGGGATGTATAATCTTTGCATCAAATGAAAAGATAGTCTTTGTATAATCTGCATAAGTCTTTGGAGATGGTACTTGAGCCTATAAGAATGCCATTTTAATTCTTCCCTTTTCCCTACCAAATGTTGTTAACAACCTGTGTTGGGAGATAGAAGTATACTTCCATAACTGAGCATAGTTGCTGCCCTTTAGTGTTTCATTCTTCTGCTTAATCTGTATAAGCTTGATAAAGATATTGGGTTCATCTAATTCACCCATTTTTTTTTACTATGATTTTTCTAAAGGATTCTATGAATCTAAAGAGGATGGGGTGTTAAGGAGGTGTTCTTCCAACCTTGTAAAAAACTGCAAACCACTCACAAAAATAGTCCACTACTCTTCCTCATTTTTAGTGGTGACATCTAGGAGTTGTGTCTTCTACTTCTTCTGCTGAATAAAAAATTCTTGAGTGCTTATTTCTGTACAGGCTGGAGATGAAATTGATTCTCTTTTCCTTTTCCCTTGTTTGTCTTGAGGTACAAGAGTGTGAAGGGTAGCTATAGAAAGAGTTTTCTCTTCTTCTTCTTGAAGTGTATTCTCCTCCCACTGGTCTTGATTCATAAATTTCTCAATTTCTGGCCTGGGGGTATGATTATAAGGTGTGGTTTTGAGCTCCACCCTTAGATTATAAATAATGTTGAATGGATCATATGACCAAGTGAAAATAGGTTGAAATTTGAACTGATTGAGAATCGAATCTGTGTCATCATATATTGTTCTATTATTGCATATAAATGGGCCTACTTGAGTGTTTATTTTAAATTGTGACTTCATTTTACCTGATAAAAAATGGATTTCATCCATATTAATCATATGTCTTATATATTCCAGAGAGACAACTCTCAGTGGAACATACTTAGGCAAATTGTATGGAGCCAACTCACATCCATATACTCTTATTTCTGTGTAATTCTGGTATAAATACCAATCTCGAGTCTTTGTCTGCTCACTCAAGTGTAAAGCCGTTTTGATTTCTGCACTAATCCTGGTCTCATTCTGACTGCTAAGAAGCCATGCAACTGTATGTACAAAACTATCAATGAATTCTACAAACTTAAAATCCATTGAGTTTCTCCTTACTAATGAGGTCCATTGTATAATTGCTTGATTGATGCACTAATCATCTTGCTTGTGTAGATTTATTGGAAACTTGTCTCTCTGCTAAAAAAGAAACATGTAGACTAGTACAGATGCATAATTGAATATTCCTTTAGTAGTCATTTCCATCATCTTTTCATGCATGTTATCAACCAAAAATTGGCTAAATTATACATGAATGTTGGCTTGTGGTCATGGGAGAAAATTGATAGGAAGCCTAAAATAGTCTCATCTACCTACTAGTCTAATGGATACCCTAAAAGGCAAGAAATTAAGGCAATTATTTTCTTGGCCTTCTTAGGGAACACAGAGGATGGGTATGGGGGGTTTTTCTTAGGAAGATGAGAGTCTCAAGGAAGGAAAAATTAAAAAATATGGGTTCTTTGGGGAAAGGTGAGCTTGTGATACAGGTCCATAAGAATTGTTGTAGAAAAATGGCTAAGGGGGTCATTCTGGGGAGCTTGTGATACAGGTCCATAAGAATTGCTGTAGAAAAATGGCTAAAGGGGTCATTCTGGGGAATCAACATGATCTGGTTTATAGTTTCATGTGTAATGGAGATCAAAATGTCTCCATTTTCAGCCAAAATGGTCCTTTGAAATGGATTATATTTGGCTTGACACCACATGACTAGATTAGGGAAAGAATACGTTTATGGAAAGATAAACATAGGCAACAAGGATTCCCAAAGATTAATGTCATTCTACTGGTCTAAGTAATTTTTCTTTAACTAGTGATGTAATTCGAACAAGTTGAATTCACACTTGGTGTCAGTAATCTTAAAGTATTGGTTAGCTAATGGCGTGTGATCAGGGACTAGGGTAACAAAGGTCTTAGGGTTATCATCACCTTTTGTTTTGATGCTAGAATATTAGGTTTTTCCCTTTGGTTCCATTACTGAAAATTTTGAGAAAGGATTATATCAAAGGACAAAATTTAGCTTGAACAGGTACTTGGATAAACAAATAAATCTCTTTCAAGGGTATCTGAGCTCTGAAATGCCGAGATTAATAAGTGTTGAATAGTAGGAGTGCAAAAACTTAAAACAATACTTGCAATTTGAGAACAGTGATCAAAGTGGGCAGGGGAATCACACAAAAATGAGTTAAGGTCATTTTATAGGCCTTGATCGATTACTGTTGTGATAGAATTGTTACCAAATGAGATTTAGGTGCATTAATGGATAATGGGAGTATGAGAAAGGATAAGTGGGTAACAGGAATAGGTATGGGTGAATGATAGATGGACAATTGGCGAGATGTGATTAGTGGAGATAAATGCATGGGAAGTGACATAGTGACAGTTGGTAGGCGTGGAGGAGGTATAAGCAGATTTCAGAGGGGATGTGTGAATTCATAAGAGAAGGCCACGTTGCATGGGGCCTAGAAAAAGCAATATCGCTTTTTGGAACCCCTCCCTGGAGTTAACATGAAATAGGACGAGGGGGTGCGAATTGGTTTCTCCACCGTTGATTTTGGCATGGAAAGTCATGGCCGCTGAAAAGTGTCCTTCAGATATTACAAAACGACAAAATTTCAATTATTCTCTCAATGTAAAAATAAAAATCAAGTTGAATACTTATTACATGGCGCTAATCATGTTTAATGACATGATTCACTTATTTTTTAACTAAAATAAATAAATCAAAGCATGATTAATAATTCTAAAGGCGCATTTGATCCAACATGCCTTTTTATTTCATAAAGTAACTCTCAACCCTATTCTAGTGCATAAAATACAATTGACCAAGATTAAATTCCTTGGTCATTTTTTTCTCTAATCTATCCTATCTTCTAATTTCAACCAAGATTAAACAGTTTGGTTGAATTATTTTCTAATTTAAAACATAAATTTAAACATGCTTGATAATGATTATACTATATGATTCAAACAAGATTTATTTCAAGTGGAATTTGAGCTTGCTCACTTGTGCACTTATTTTTCTTTTGGTGGGTTTCTTTTCATATTTTTTTCAACAATTTTCATTTTTTCATTTTTTATTGTATTTTTGTTTTTTCTATTTTTATAACCCTCTTTTATAATTATCTAACTTATCAAAACTATTTATGTTACAAGAGATGCAGATGTAGGTTTTTACACTAAGGATTTGAAGAGGGGGAGAGACTTCAGCTTCAATTTTTTTTTTATTTCACTAGCAACTAGGAGACAAGAACAAGGCCACCAGATGCATATACAAAAAACTTGAAGAGTTCTAGTGACTACTTCAGAGTAGGGATCTACATCCTTGAACTGGTTCTATAACTTCGATGTGCATTGTTTTCTGGGAGGGGGTTACACATTATTAATCTTGGTGATATAGGTGGAATCAGAGGAACACTACAAGAGGATCTTCAAAGGCATTCCATCAGTGCATCTCAGCTATTACAATATGTTCGAGAAGGAGATGTAGTATATGGGTATATTTTTTACGGTTTTTTCTATATGGATCAATCATAGGATTTAGATTTTTGGTGCAACAGTCTCCTAGTGCTTGATACTTTGGGAATGATCAAGGGAGGTAAGAACTCCCAATCCAGTTTAGTGAGAGATATTTTGGGTCTTTGTGATCAAATTTAGTGGGTTACTCATATACACTCACAACGATAGACAGATCTATACATAGAATCTCTAATCCCTTTGTTTTACGAGATAAAGAGCTGGTTTTTAGACTATCATAGAAAATTGATTCATAAGATTGAAGGAGGAGCAGTGGGGATGGCATTAAGGAAGTGGATTATCTTATTTGGAGATCATTATGTCTGGGGCCCAGTAAGAGGAAGGAATGACTCTTAGGATTTTTAGCATGGTTGGGTTTTTTTTAGGGGTCCACCATTTGCTTATTTGTTTAGAGGTGGCTCAGATATAGGGCTGATGGTTCCTATCAACCATTAATGTTTGGTAGATCCTGCATTATGGGCTAGATATTTTCTTAGAACTTCTGATATTCTGAGGTAGTCATACATGTAATACGATGTTTGGACAAAGTACACTTGGAGTAGCTCGAGATAAGGTGGAGTACATACATTACTTGGCTTCTTGCATATGCATCATATAACAGGCATAAGCAATTCTAGAATAGAGTGGTAAATTCAGGATTAGTAAGCCTCACTATGATAGGGGATCTTAATTTCATGTTGGAACCTTCAGAGATTTGGGGTTTGAAGGCTCAGGAATACCCGCTCTCGACTTTATTCAAAGGCATTATGGAGGCCAATTCATTGACAGATGCAATTCCATATAAAATGGCTCCTACATGGAAAATGGGAGAATTGGTGGGGAGGGCATATCCAAATGGATTAACCAGTTTCTGGTTAGTCAGACATTGTATAATTATATGCTGGATGTCGAGTCTTATATTATTCCTTTGGTCATTTCATAACATATGCCGATAATGCTAGGGTGGAGGGGGATGGAGGTGAGGAGGGCCTACTCTTTCAAATTCAACCCTCGATGGTTATAGAAGGAAGCATTCAAGCATCTAGTATACCGGGTTAGGAACGACCCAATTTTTTTGAATAGTATTTCACCGATGGATGATCATTGATGTAAGTTGGAATTGTGGATGCAAAGTTGAAGCTAGGAAATGGGTCAAAGTTAAGAGGCGGGAGGAACAATGTGCGTTAGTGGAGATAAAAGTAGAGATGCATGCACTTTGTAATACTTAGGACCCTCTATATTTTTTGGTTCAATATTGAGACAGGGTAGTAGTAGCCGTTGTGAAGGGAAATCCCCTCTATCGACAAAGGTGATATATCTAGCCCATTGAGTTGGTCTAGAAACAAACCAAACAATATAATCCACACTTTCCTAGATTATGCTTGACAAATGTAGTAAGAAGGAGGAACCTACCTTGTTTTGATGCTAATCACTCAATCCCCAGAGATGGATTTGAATCTTTCACTCCATGTCTTGCTTCTAAGTTGTTATTCACATCTGGCAACCTACAAGGAAGTTCAAAATACTATGCAAGACATGAGAGCATATATACCATATATCAAGCATAAACTACTTAACAAATCAAGGAACATTAAACTAATAACATAAATATTTACACAATTATGGAAAGTGAACATTAGATGTATATATTAAAAAAGTAAAAAGGGAGCATACAACCTATGCCTTGGTGTTGGAGCCTTCCTTTGGGTGAATATCCAAGTCCAAGAAAAGACTCTTCAAGAACTCCTTCTCCAAGCTAGAATGGGTAGCATGTAAGCATAATCTTAGCATAGGGATGAAACAATCAATGACCAACCATTTGGGAATCAAAGGGGGTGAATTTATAGGAAGGGAGAGGGATTTATGGATTCAAAAAAGAGGGAGGAAGGTCCACATCTCAAGGGAAAAGCCCATGATGATAAGATCAAGAGGCCCCAATGAGAGAGCTCGACCATATCAACAAAAACCAATATCCATCTTGCTGTTCTCGAAGGTTCTAGTGATCGAATCTTCTCCTCTAGTTTTGGAAAGCCTACTAGAAGGAGTTTAGTGTGATTTTTCCTATGAAAACTAGTGCTGGAAGCGTGAGTGTATAACTAAGAAACCTACCATCAGCATGGGTAGGCAGTGGAGAAAAACGCGTTGATGCCAAAAATTATGTTTTTAGGCAACTTTCTTGAGAATGATTTCAGGGAAACTTTCATTTGATTCTATAGGGAGGTTTTGGTTTGTATATCATGATGGATATGATGCAAGATAGTCAATATTTTGGCACTCTGGGATATGGCACGAGAAGTGAATACAAGATATGAAAAAATGTTGTGTAAAATATGCCCCCTAAAGTATGAAGGAAGAACATGGAGTGATGGCTGAGATGCTTTACAAGTCAGTGCAAGGACAAGAAAAAACCATCAGGAGACCTACAAATCTAGCATATACATATACATATATGAAATCTCTAATGATCATGACTAATGCTATAGGAATAGGCATCTAATAATACATGAAACCGTGGTATGGACACATCGATATGTAAAAATGAAACATGTATACAATCATGAATGACTCATAATTCCATGCAACCTCGATCCTAACAGACAAAATCCAGGGTCTTGTGCTCTGTCTCAACCCGATAAATGTACGAATTATAACATTCGAATAGATGTGTTGAAGTCGAACATGATAGAAAAACACCTGATTACCGGTCAATGATGTAAATTTTTAATAGGCACGAGACAAGCCACTAATAATGATAATGGCTCTCAAGGTACAATCAACACAATCCATGAATTTGAATAATGGAATTGAATTCCAACACCATGAAGTAATCTAATCGAAGGCCAATGATGTAAATTTGTCGTCAAATGCAAAGAAATTATCATTGAGACATGCAATCTCTAAGGTACTGGAAGGGAGTTTCAAGATCATCTTCCGAGATAATGAGCTGAAGTCGAAAGGAAATTATCTATTGAAGGAGGGCCATAATGAATCCCACATCATTAACACGAAACAAAACTAATGTAGTAGATTAGATAAGTGTGATCTAGGACTGTGTCAGAAAGTCAGGCAATGTATAGGAAAATCTAGTAGATAAGACTTCTCTTGAACATATCGGCAACATGACTCTAGAATTTGGTAGCATTTGACTCAACATAGGATCAAAGGTCATGATGAGGGAATGGTATGATCATATGAGAGGAAAAATGGATTTACCAAACCTAGGAAAGCAAGTGACCAAGTGAGGATAACCCAAACCCGACACAAGTAATAGATGAGTGTCATGTTCAAGAGAGACATGCTGCCTTTTCAAGATACAAGAGATGAACACTTTCACTTTTTCCCCACCATTTTTGGCAAGTACCCCATATATTTTTTATTGCAAGATTGAAGGGGGTAGCATATGCATTCCATATAAGTTCACCCTTCAGATGAATCCATCATAGTAAGTTTTACAAGCCCTAGGAAGGAGGAACTTAGACTCATCATGGTCACGAGTATTGCATCGTTTAAGTTTTATGAGTTGAACAGAGGTGAAAATCGACATCTTTTTCATGTTTAAAGAGTTTGAAAAAGAAGTAAAAAATAAAACTCCAAACGTCCCTTTTCATAAATCGTCTCTTGAACCCGAAAAGGTAGAAAACAATATTCAAGAGAAGCTCTTAGCCATGTTCGACTAAGGTATTCCTTTTTCGTACAATAATCTATCTTAGTTCTTTAAAGGGTTAAACTTATACTGAGTAGACATCATTTCATTTACTTTTTCAAGTTTGAAACGACAAGTACTTGACAATCTTTTAATTTTTAGAGTGTCATAAAAGAGCTTAAAGATGACTCCAGGGGGTTGATTTTTTGTCTATTTTTGGCGAATCCAAAAAAGTGATAAAATAAAACTTGTTGAATTAGTAAAAGTAAATCACCATTACCAAGAACATATGACCTCTCACTGCACAAGGAAGCACACTTTACCGATTTCGAGGAAAAATATTAAAAAATGAGTGAAATATGCCCTAATTTGGTAAATTTATTATTTAAAAACTATAAATAGGGAAAAAAAAGTAAGTTCTTTTTACCATTTTACCAATTTGCAATTGTGAGAGCACTTTTACCTCATTTTACCTAGATTTTTAGGTAAGGAGCACGATCAATCTAGGACAACATTTATCAAGCTGCTTGTAACAGGTAATAGATCTATCCCTCCTCTTCATATTGATATTCATTTATGAATTTTCATCCATAGGATAGGCCGTGAGGAAGATTTAAAAAAAATTACATCGTGGGTGGCCAGCGTGAAAAAAATCCTAAACATACACACTCACAGTGAGGTAAAAAAATTGAAGTGAAATATTCCATGAAAAATAGTTAATATTGATTTTTCTATCCATGGATGGTCGTGAAATGTTGATTTGTTGATGTTTTGTAGGAAAGGGAGGGGTCATGAAGCTGAAGATCATCAAGCTATGTAGGATGAATACTGTATTGATGCCCTTCGAGCATCTGGATCGCTCAAATTATTCATGATTCCCAGAATGAGAGTAAAACCTAAGTTATTGCGACACTTAATTAGTTGGTGGGATGTATATCACCAATTGTTCTTTTTTGGGGATCACGAGCTTGAGATAGAGGTCACTGATATCTACTTTATTATTGGGTTATTTGGATCATGCCCTGGAGGAGAGAGCACTGATATGTTCATTGTGAGGCATTGTCCGGGAGCCAAAAAGGGTAATAGCGAGAAGATTGACATAAAAACCATTACCAATCTCCCACTGTGAACCATCCTACAGACTATGGCTCGAATAACTAGGGCGAAAGAATTGCATGAGGCACCAAAGTCTCATTTCCAGTATGCGACAAGTTTATTGGCATGCATGAAGAGCCAATTAACCAAGTGCAAGAGGGGAAATATCGAAAAATTTGGTTTTAGATCTATTCTGGTGACGTTCATCCTGGAATGTGTGCCATTATTCGATTATCAGTGACTGGAAGTGGATCTGTTAGCACCCATAGATCCACGTTTTCTCAGATGGGGACAGTTGATGCCGTGACATGGGGGAATTCAACACATGTTATTCCCTCCAACATTTTTTGGATGCTTGCATCAGTAACTAATCATGGTCAATGATTAGGCGTATGCAGGGATGAATTTATGAGGAGATCCAGATCTTCCACTCCCTCCAGGGGAATGATGGACTGATTCAGGTAAAAAAGCTATTTTTATTTTTTTTTGAAAATTTTATCATTTTTTATATGTGTATTGAAATTTGACTGATGATGTTGTGCAGATGTTGGACTAGAGATACCTCTAGGGGTTTCTCCAATAGATAGGCAAGTGGCACGCCAACTCAAGGATGCTCCTCCATATGTAGAGGGAGAAGATCCCATCGTCTAGGTAGAGCACAACCTGGAAAGATTAACCAGGGGGATTCCAGAGTATGCCTTAATCGATGAGGTTCCATTATGATATCAGAGGCACAAAGTAGGGGTATCCACCATATTGGGTCGACTACTAGGCCTAGTCATTAGGGCTGTCACATTCTATCATGAGCACCATGTGGGCGAATAACCAACTTCTAGTTTACTTTCTGCACTAAGTAGGCTTATAAAGTCACGTGTCTTGGAACAAAAATTTTGTTATTTTGATGTAGAAAACTCTTTTGCAAACACTTGCTATATATATACATGTTTTCTTGTTTACCATATCTGGTGTGTGATATTCTAAAATTTACAAGTTTCAAAAATGTCTATCTAACACATAATTAGCCAATGCATCTATTAATGTGTTCATGCATCTTGGAATGTGATGATAAGTAATAAAATAAAATTCTTGTCCCAATAAACAAAATCACTAATACATTCTCAAAATTTGAGGGTTTCTAACTAAAGTCCATTAAGCTGTAGTACAATGAGTTGTGAATCAAGTTTAATGATTAACTCTCTAATGCCAGAAGCGATAGTTTTTGAAAATGTTTGATGACTGCACTATATTCGGAAATGTTATTAGTCATATGACCTAAACATATACCTTGAAAATCACCAACTCACCATTAGGGTCATAAATTTCCCATGCAGTGGAAGATAGATTCCCCGTACTACAACAAGCACCATTAGCAAAGCCAACGTAATGGTTGGATGACATCTACAAACCAAGTAGAGCATGAGGTAAGCAGAGGAAAATGTTTGCAAAAGCAAACTAACACACCAAAATCACACTGCACACTAATGAAAACACACACTAATGTACATAAGTATTTACATGAATAACACATAAAAGTTTTCAGATGGAGCACATTTGCAGACTTGGGTAATCGATCAACAAAGAATAAAACCAGATTTTCACCATTGGCATGACATGTATACATCAACTCAGTCAAATAGTGGAATAACATACATAAAAGACAATTCCCCCATGCCCCTTAGGTGTCTGAGGGTTACAAGTCATAGGATGAATTCCCCATTTCAATAATGGGAGAACTGTAAAGACTCGGTGACAAGATCTCATAAAATAAGGTAAGAAAATCTTAAGCTCATGGTGAGAAAAAGATGCCCCTAGTTGAAATATTTTGACAATATAAGGTTGGATTGTAATGTGAATGGGCAAGGTAGTAGTAATGTTCCCCATGTTTCCCTTAGATAAAATTTCATGCACCAAGATGGGTGTTTGAAGTGGATGGGTAAGAGTACGAGAAACAAAGGTATCCAGACACGATGAAATCTCACCAGGACTTGGAAGAAATGAGGAATGATAATGAGCATCATTCCAGAGAGTTTCCTTAAGAGACATAACCTTGGTGATACTCTCTTTAGTGGGAACTGTCTCGTTCAAGGGATCCTGAGAATCCCAAGAACCAAGCCAAGAAGAAACTACTGAAGTGAAAACAACTACTTGATAAGCTTGTTCTATGGGGCATAGTGGCATATCATCACCAAAATAATCAACCTGATTGGGAGATGGAAAAATTGATAGATAGTAAGAAGTAGAGATCATGTTGAAATAAGCAACATGAGGAGGTGGGAGGGAAAAAGTTCCCATAAGAGAAGAATCTTTAAAAAGACTTACCCCAATGCTCTCATAAGGAATGTTAGCATTTACCACATATGATATGTTGCCATTCGAAGAACCATAAGAGAAAAAGACCAATTGATCAATAATGACTATTTTCTCTTCATGAGGAAAACAAAGCACATAGAACAAAGAAGATACCACAAAAAACATAACACGAGTCCAACTTCATCCAAGAAAAAGGTTATAATTAAAATTCACATCCATGACTTGTACTTATAATTTGACAATTTTTCCTTCCAATGTGATGGGTAAACTTGTGAGATTACCGAAAGGATGAGATCCTCTACCGTCAAAGGCTTCTAGTGTGTTCAGAGATTGGTTGAGAGGATCAGAGCCTATCGATTTCCAACATGAAACATACATGATGCAGGTGGAAGCACCCTCATCAATCACAATCCGATGAATAGTCTTCCCTTTAATAATGACTTGGATTAAAAACACAATTTGATGGGGAAGATGAGGAACATGATTTTTCAGGTAAAAAGTGACCAAATTTGAATTCGTAGGGTAATTCCTCCTATAACGGAAAGAAATGCTTTCCGCTGCATTGGACATGTTTGAAGAAATTCCAAGGCAGATATCACTAAAGGCACTTATTGTAATTTTGGGCAGCTCACGCATTCAGATTATAAGATGATTTATGAAGAACACCTTTGGGAGGTGGTCAAATAATGAAGTCATTACGAGGTATCTCAATATGAAGAGGGATAGAACTTGGTGGAGTAGAAGTAGAAGGTGTATCGGTAACTTCTTTCTCCACAGTCTGCTTGTGAGGAGTTTGATAGTATTTTGACTGGGTGGCAATAGAAATAGGCATTGTTCCACTCATCTAAACCTGAGAAACCGAAGATGTAGAAGATTGCGGTTGTTCAACCAATTGGGTATACTATGATGGGAATCGTTCTTTCAGTACAATGGGTGTCCCTCGAGTGCCTTTCAGCAAATGACTAACTTCCGCATGACTGGGACAATCCTTGGTATAGTGATCTTCCTCACAAATGAGGAAAGGATATTTAGGCTTACGTTTTGATGCATCATTAGCATATGACTTCAAAGGATCCTATTTTGGGGTATCTGATTTTTATTTTCCTTTAACATTCTCTTTACCTTTAGAGGCTTTGTTTTCCATGGTAGATTAAACGACATTAACCTCAGAGGTTTTACCAGGATTTGAAGAGGGTTTCGAAGGAGGATTGGATGAAGTATTGGAAATAGGTTTTTTCTTTGAAGAAGATTTATTGGAAGTTTGAGAAACTGATCCAATAATACCATCAATAGGTGGTACGTACAGAGGTTTAGAAGATGCTGGATCCATAGATGGCCTCAAAGCATCAGGCAAGGGATCATGTAACGTGCTAGATTGGGAATACAACAAATCTAAATATTGGGCATGGGCAATGGCTTGATCTTCAGTCACAACCTCCCATCGTTATGTCCACAATAATTTGTTGATGAATAATTTGGTAAACCATTCAGTTAACAACTCATTAGGTATATTGAGCTTGATAAGGCAATGCCAACATCTCCATTCATGGATATGATCAAATATGTGGGTAGTAGTATTCTGTTCCAGAGACATAAGTAGATGGGTACTAGTTTCATAAAACATTGATAGCTAAAAGTGAGTAAGGAAGGCCATTTCCAAAGAATTGAAATCTTGATAGGCACCTTGAGGTAACTCGATGTACCATTTCCTATTAGCATCCATCAAGGTTCGCTAAAAAAGATGTAGATGAAAAGAGTCTTGAACCTAGGAAATGGATGAACATGATAAATGGTAAGTCATAATGTGGGTTTGGGGTCTTCTCCAAACTTTCCTTCGAATTTTAGACAATCACCAAGAATCTTAGTGGGAATTAGAGGCCAATAAGGAGAATGAAGTATTGGATCATTAGTGAGCCTTAACACATTCAGTAGTTCCAACGTTGTTGGAAATGGAAATTACAGGTTGAAAGGCATGGGAGGCCTTTGATAAGGCCCAACTTGTGGATTCCATCCTTGCTGGTATCGATTCTGCCCCCAAAGTGGTGGATTTTGACCATAAGGAGCTTGATATTTCCACCTTTGAGGTGTATTCTGACCATACAAAGGTGGATTCTGCCCCCACAAAGGTGGGTTTTGACTAGGGTACAGTGGATACTGACATGCCATAGGCCGTTGAGAACTATAAGGTGGATAAATAGTTTGCACAACATATGGTCTATAAGGTTGTTGTTGCAACTCTTGGCCCTAGTGATAAAATTGTTGTCCTTTTTGTTGCAGGGGTTGACCTTGTGGCTACAAGGGTTGACCTTATTGACATAAAGGTTGGTTTTGCTACTTCGAGGGTTGTCTTTGCTGGTGCAATGATTGTTGGTAAGGCCCTTGTGGAATTTGATGAGTTGTAGATTGGTATTGATAATTTCCGGCTTGAATTTTACCAGATGCCCAAAATGAGGGATTTGAACCATGTTATACTTAGGGGCATGCATGTTTAGTAAAGGGTGGATTTTGAGGTTGTTGATAGCCATACCGAGGGTACATTTTCTATTAGGGTATTTGAGCTGAAAGAGGCTATTGATACAAAATCTGTCCTAATCTAGATGGAACTGATGATCCACTAGGATAAGGTACACTACCAACATTATGACTAGCTCCGGTAGCGTGAGTTTGCATTGCACTCACATAAGGTCCACCTGAAATAGAAGGTACATAAGGCAAAGGTGGTTTTTTACCCCCATGCAGTGCGATAGGTGGTGGCACATATTTTCCACTTAATGGAGGACCTTGGGAACTTATAGGGACATTAATTTCCCCAATCATGACTAATGATACTGTAGTTAGTATAGGAATTTGGGAGGCCACATTTGAAACAAACATACCAGAAGTAGGCATGGCACTCAATGACCAAATGGGATTGTTATATATTGAAGATGAACTTGGAGTATCTAAAACCAATTGAGCCAAAGATGTATAACCGATTGGAAACAAAGGCTCACAACTTTCAAGGGGTGGTGGAGGTGTAAAATTCCCACATATGGATAACCTTCAGGTGGAAATTCCTATTCAGAATCATTATCAACACTAGGAGTATGAGTAGCTTAGACTTCTGGAGGACCTTGAGAAGAGGCTGGAAACTCACCTTCTGAAGCCATGGGTGGAAACAATTGGTGAGGAGGAATCTGAGATGGTCGTGGAGATAACTCGAAAGGTGTACCAGGATTGGCGTATGGACTATAAGGTTGTTGAGGAGATATAACTAATGATTCAAAAAGCAGATTCATAGGGAATAAAACAAACCTCTATGGACTCTTAGGGATTTTTGGATCAGATTGTTGATATGATGATGAGCCTTTTCAAGTTGGAGGATGAGAAGCAAGGGGTTGGATACTTGTGATAATTCCAAGTTCAAGACCTTGGGATTCAAGTGACCATGAAAACTCAAGATGAGCTCCTTGTGATGACTCTCCAGTGTCAGATGATGAAGGGGAAATGTAAGGTGAACCCAATGGTTCAACCATGATGATCTTTTCTCAAAAAAATTAAAAGGGGTGGTTGATTTGAGCCTACAATTTAAAATTTACTATTAATTAGGAAATATAAGGTGAATGATAACAACACGGGTAAGTCATGTTATTGTAGGCAGTTAAATTTTAGAACTTAAAATAATAAATAAATCAAAAAGGGTGTACTAGGTAAGAGGGTTTACCCAGTATCCATGAACTATTATATACACCTTAGCCAAAACCAAGGACCTAACATACGACAACCAATCTCCTTGAATGCTGTGTTCGGTGTATCATGTTTGCAAGGTGACTGATTCAGTTACCTATGGCTAAAGGATAGCAACCTAATGGGGTCTCCCAAAATATACTCGATGGTATGAGGATCACAAGTCTGAGTTAGCGATGTCTAATGCATAACCATTCGGTGAGAGCGCTCCAATATACTTACCATACTAGAGTGCCTCCAATATACCCTAGAGTACTAGAGAACCTCTGATATACTTCCATATTGGAATGGGATTTCACCCTCAGGATACAATGCAGGCAGTTAACGATAGTTGATAATTTTATAGATGTCGAAACACATCTATAGCTTAGACATCTAAACATTTTCATTAAGTTCCAAATGCTCCTTAGGTTAATTCAGTAAATTTTAAATTTTTTCTTGAATTAGATTTCAATTTTGGTCTCAAACGATGTCACCTAAATCCTAGTATGCAACTATATGAGAAAAAGGAAACCTTTCATTTCAATGACTTCTATTCTAAAGAGGGAAGAGAGTACAAGAAATTAATGTATTAAAAAAAAAGGTGCATTAAACAATATGCCTCCTCTAACTTTTCCCAAATGAAAAATGAAAGAGCAAAACTAAACTTCACTTTCACTAATGAATATGCAATCTATTGAAATAAAAAAATTATCATCACTTCACTAAGATGCACTTTTACTTATATGATTCTCTTGATTTTCATATGTCTCTATGCAACTAAGCTTCAACTAAACTTAAAAACGATGATTTTGATCCAAAATACTCCTAAATGCAAGAAGGAATCAATAAAAATAACACCAAATTCGAAGCACTCAACAAAAATGTCTTTCACTTTCTCTTTCGAAAAAATAATAAAATATGTCCATTTCAGTTCGCAAACCAAACAATGTAATATATGTTTGATAAACGACAAATATGGATTTCAAATGCAAGATTACCTAGTACACATGAAAAACAACTTTACGAAAGACAAACTAAAATCAATGCAAGTAAATGTTTCAAGTGATTTTACCATATGAATAGACCTAATAATTTAGAAAACTAGAGACTCAAAGACACCCATAAGCGAAAAAAGGCAACCAATCGACCTATAAACCCTAAAATCAATCAAATTGCACTCATACACTTGAAACTTCAAAGAAGTAAGGATTCACTAAAGGTAATCAATCAAAACATCAACAAAAGCCAGTAATAAAGGACAAAATTGAATCTCAAGGGCTCAAAGACACTTGAGTTTGATAGGGAAACCCTATATTTTGCCAACATCAGGGATTAGACAAGATTTTAAGGACAAACATGGACTAAACAGGGGATAAGTGTGACTGTTTAAGAAAAAATGCGTTGGCAACGAGGCTGTCAGATGGAAAAATGCATTGGTCGAGGAAAAAAGAAAAAACTAAAAATAATTTCACAAACTCTTCCAGATTGAGCACTCTAAGACAATAACTAGTGATTGTGTAGACCTATATCAACCCAAACTAGCTAAGAACATGATGGATTGTCAAATTGATCAAGAGATCAGTTGAGAAAGGAGGATGAACATGCTATAGCTTCACCAATGGAGTCACCATTTTGTTGTGAAGGAAAATCCACTCTACGGACAGAGTTAATCCCTCTAGCCCAATGAGTGGGTGTAGTAACAAACCAAACAATATAATACACACTTTCCTAGCTTATGCTTGACAAATCTAGTAATAAGGAGGAACCTACCTCGTTCTAATGCTAATCACTCGATCCTTAGAGATGGATTTGAATCTTTCGCTCTAGGCCTTGCTTTGTTGTCTAGGTAAATCCTCTCTACAGACAGAGACAATCCCTCTAGCCCAACGAGTGGGACTAGAAACCTACGTGACATTCTACAAGACATTTCCTAAATTACAATCAAAATGAGAGAAGAGGAAGATGGCCTACCTCGTTCTGATGCTATAACGCACTGCTTTATGGAAGATCCCTAATCGCTTTCTCCTCATGTTTAGCTCTACTACTCATGACATTTGAATACTTACACAAGAGATCAAAGAAACAACAAATATACAAGTACAACATGCATAATCGATAGCAATCCACTTAAAAGATCAAGGAGCATTAAGATAAACAATTAATTAACAAAAACATTTATGGAAAGTGAACCAGCAATTGTATATATTAATGAAATAAAGGAGGAAGCATACAACCAAGCCTTGATGTCAATAAACTCTCCTTGAGTGAATGTCCAAGTCCAAGCTCAAGCTCTCCAAGCCAAATGAGTAGCATGTAGGCACAATCTCAGCATAAGGGTGAAAATAATCAAAGACCAGCCATTTGGGAATGAGAGAGGATGAATATATAGGTAGGGAAAGGGATTTGGGATCTCTCCAAAGATAGGAGAAGGCCCTCATATCAAGGAGGTAGATCATAGGAATGATACCAAAGGGAAATTTTGGAAGAATTCGACCACATCAACACCGAACAACCTCCATCTCGTCGTTCTGGAAGCCTCTAGATCATGAATCTTCTTGTCCTCTTTGGGAAAACTTGTCTTTTAGGGATCAACGTGAGTATCCAAGTAAAACGTGCATCGACAGTGTGAGGCCAGTATAATGCAACTCACCATCAACACTAGTTACAAGTGTCATAGTCGCGCTGGTCTTGAAATTAGGGTTTTAGAGCTTACTTCTTAAGAGAAGGCTCAAGGCATGTTTCCATCATTGTTTGAGGGAGGATCTGAACTACATATTAGGATGGGTACACTGCATGATTTCCAAGTTTTTGGCACTTCGGGGTATGACATAGGGAAGTTTAGGAGGGGTGATAAAATATTGCGTAACAGATGCTCCCTTAAGCATGAAGGCATAACAGGGAGTGATGGCTGAGATTATTTATGAGATTTTGCAAGGACGAGAACAAACACTATTAGGAGAACTGCAAATCAAGGACACATATACATATACATATCTAATATTGAAATATGAATCCATGGTATGGATGCCACCATCCAGATAGAAGGGACTATGTGAAAAGATCCATGTTATGGGTGCAACCATCTGAATGGAAAGGATCATCTATAAGTCTAAGATCCAAGGTATGGATGCAACCACCCGATATAGAAGGATCATCATCATCATAAATATAAAGTCCCATAGTATGGTCACAACCATATGTATAGAAGAAACATGTGTACACTCATGAATAATAAAAATAAAAATGCGAGAGCATAACACATAAAACACATATACACAGAGATTTCCCACTGGATCCCAAAACCAAGACTACCAGCTTGATTTTTTCATTATGTTCCTTTCAATGTTACAATACATATTTATATATGCCGAAGCATCCAATACCATGGACTGAAAACCATCACGTCCAAAACCATGGACCGAAAACCATCGCATCCAAAAAACATGTGTGAAAATAATGCAGAAAACCATAGGTGGGTCCGCCCAACCATAAAGTGGGGTTACGGGTACCCCTCAAACCCCCTGTTAATTATGTGGAAAGAATATAACACAACCGAACAATCTCACACTTTTTGTTTTCTTTCCACAAGGGGCCACAGGAGAGCTTAGTCATTTTTCCAGCCCTGAAACGCCCATTGTTTCTCTACACCAAGAGAACTTCTCATAGCTCACATATTTTGTCAATGCATCTGCAGTATTCTTCAAAGTGTCCACCTTTACCAGCAACACCTTTTTGTCTTCTATCATATCCCTCACAAAGTGATACTGAACATCAATGTGCTTTGTCTTTGAATGATAAGCAGGGTCTTTGCCAAGAAAATTTCACTTTGGCTGTCACAGTCTATCCTTATAGCTCCCTATACTAACCCCATACTTGAACAATCTCTGCAACCAAACTGCTTCCTTGCTTGCATGAGTGGCCCATGTATTCTGCCTCTGTAGTTGATAGTGCCACTATAGATTGTTTCTTACTCATCCAACTGACTGCACCTCCAAATAGGTTCAACACGTACCCACTTGTAGATCTTCTCTGATTCAGATCTCCAGCCCAGTCTGCATCAACAAAGCCATGAATATCCAACACTTTGTCCAATCTTGGTCTTCCTCGGTAGCACAAACCATAATCACTAGTGCCACCCAAATACCTGAAAACCCGCTTCACTGCTGTCCAGTGCTCCTTCCCTGGTTTTGACATAAGCCTGCTCAATACTCCCACTGCATGTGCAATGTCTAGTCTAGTACAGACCATGGCATACATCAAGCTACCGAATGCACTTGCACATGGAACACGAGACATGTCCTCTTCCTCTTCTAGTGTCTTAGGACACTGTTCAGCAGATAACCTCACACCTACAGGAATAGGAACCTTCACCGGTTTACTATCCTGCATATTAAACCTCTGCAATATTGTCTTGACATACTTGCTCTGGTTTAACCAGAGCTTCCTCTTTGCCCGATCTCTTTTAATTTCCATGCCCAAAATATAGTTTGCAGCACCAAGATCTTTCATGTCGAATTTGGAGGACAATTGGGTCTTCAAATCCTGAATTTCTTTGTCATTTCCAACCAACAACATATCATCCACATACAAGACCAGATAAATAACACGGTCACCAATTAATTTAAAATACACACAATGATCTGCTTTGCTTCTGGTGAAGCCAAGTCCCCGTATAAATGTATCAAATTTCTGATACCACATCCTTGGTGACTGTTTTAACCCATACAGAGACTTCTTTAACTTGCATACCAGTTCTTTCTTACCCTTCACCGCAAAGCCTTCAGGTTGCTTCATGTAGATTCCCTCTTCCAAATCCCCGTGAAGAAATGTTGTCTTCACATCCATCTGTTCTACCTCAAAATCAAAAGCAGCAGCAACAGATAAAAGTAATCTAATAGAAGTTACCGTGGCAACAGGAGAAAAAATATCACCAAAATCAATTCCCGGCACCTGGGAATAACCTTTTGCTACCAACCGAGCTTTGTATTTCTCCACCTTCCCTTCTGCATTTGTCTTCTTCTTGAACACCCATTTGCTGCCAATGGGTTTCCTTCCAGCCGGCAACTCCACCAGATCCCAAGCCTCATTTTTGTGCAAAGATGCCATTTCATCAACCATGGCCTCTTTCCAGAGTTTTCCATCCTCTGAATACACTCCTTCCTTCACAGTTCTGGGATCATCATTAGTAATAGACAACGCAAAGTTTGAATAGAAAGCAGATGGGCTATACCTTTCCAGCTGCCTTCTTTCTCGAGCTGATCTTCTCACAGCTGGAGTTTGTGGCTCTTCATCTTCTGATTCCTCCTCTGCTACAGAGTCTGATTCTTCCTCCTTTAGTTCAAACTCTATCTTCACAGGTTCCTTCGGTTGGACTTCATGTTTAATAACATCTTTCACCTCTCTGAACACCACATCTCGACTGTACACAACCTTCCTTGTTACTGGGTTCCAAAGCTTATAACCCTTTAAACCATCCTTATACCCAATAAAGATGCACTTTCAGATTTATTATCCAACTTGGTTTGTTTTTGCTTTTGAACATGTACATATGCATCACATCCAAATACCCTCAGATGTGAAAGAGAGGGTTTCTTACCAGTCCATACTTCTTGTGGAGTCTTATCATCCAACGCTGATGAAGGTGATCTGTTCACCAGGTATCATGCAGTATCCACCGCCTCTGCCCAGAATTCCTGTCCTAACCCGACACCACTGAGCATGCTTCTTGCCCTTTCCATCAACGTCTTGTTCATTCTTTCTGCGACTCCATTT